>SAYR01019970.1:950761-984055 GCA_004382745.1 Argopecten irradians irradians
TGGTTAGCTCACCGCGGTCCAAAGGACCGAGGTGAGCTTATGGGATACCGCAGCGTCCGGCGTCCGTCGTCCGTCAACAATCGACTTCTTCTCCATAACCGCTGGTCGGATTTCAACAAAATTTGACTGGTAACATTCTTATGGGCTACTAACTGAAAATGTACAAATGATGGGGCCTGACCCCCGGGGCCCTGAGGGTCGGGGCCAAAAGGGGTCAATTTGGCTATTTTCCATATAAACGACTTCTTCTCTGAAACCAAGCATGGGATAGCACCCACAATGCAATGGTAGCATCCTTATAGGGTGGGATTCAAAATTGTACAAAATGATGGGGCTGACCTCCCGGGGCCTGAGGGGCGGGGTCAATTGGCTATTTCCATATAAACAACTTCTTCTCTGAAACTAAGCATTGAGATAGCACTTAATAAATGCAATTGTAGTATCGTAGTAGGGTGGGGATTCAAAATTTGACAAATGATGGGGCTGACCCCCGGGGCCTGAGGGCGGGGTTCAAATGGGGTCAATTTGGCTATTTCCATATAAACGACTTTCTTCTCTAAAACTAAGCATGAGATAGCACTCATAATGCAATTGTAGTATCGTTATAGGGTGGGGATTCAAAATTGTACAAATGATGGGGCTGACCCCCGGGTGGCCTGAGGGGCGGGGTCAAAAGGGGTCAATTTGGCTATTTCCATATAACGACTTCTTCTCTTGAAACCAAGCATGGATAGGCACCCATAATGCAATTGTAGCATCCTTATAGGGTGGGGGATTCAAAAATTGTACAAATAATCGGGCTGACCCCCCGGGGGCCTGAGGGGCGGGGTCAAAAGGGGCCAATTTGGCTATTTCCATATAAATGACTTCTTCTCTGAAACTAAGCATGGTATAGCACCCATAATGCAATGGTAGCATCCTTATAGGGTGGGAATTAAAAATTGCGCAAATGATAGGGCTAACCCCCCGGGGGTCTGAGGGGCAGGGTCAAAAGCGGTCAATTTAGCTATTTCCATATAAATGACTTCTTCTCTGCAACTACGCATGGCATAGCACCCATTATGCAATGGTAGCATCCTTATAGGGTGGGGATTCCAAATTGTGCAAATGATAGGGTTGACCCCCCCCCCCCCGGAGCCTGAGGAGCGGGGTCAAAAGGGGTCAATTTGGCTATTTCTATATAAATGACTTCTTCTCTGAAACTAAGCATGGTATAGCACCCATAATGCAATGGTAGCATCCTTATAGTGTTGGGATTCAAAATTGTGCAAATGATAGGGTTGACACCCCCCCCCCCCCCCGGAGCCTGAGGAGCGGGGTCAAAAGGGGTCAATTTGGCTATTTCCATATAAATGACTTCTTCTCTGCATTAAGCATGGTATAGCACCCATAATGCAATGGTAGCATCCTTGTAGGCTGGGGATTCCAAATTGAGCAAATGATAGGGCTGACCCCGGGGGACCTGAGGGGCGGGGTCAAAAGTGGTCAATTTCCATATAAATGACTTTTTCTCTGCAACTTAACAAGGGATTGCGCTCATAATGCAATGGTTACATCCTTATAGGGTTTGGATTCAAAATTTTGCAAATGATGGGGCTGACCCCCCGGGGGGCCTGGAAGGGTGGGGTCAAAAAGGGTCAATTTAGCTATTTCCATATAAACGACTTCTTCTCTGCAACTAAGAATGGAAAGAGCAACTTATAATGCAATGGTAGCATTCCTTATAGGGTTTGGGATTTGAAATTGTACAAATGATAGGGCTTACCCCCTGGCCTTAAACGGCAATATATGCGAGGTCAAAAAGGTCAATTAGGCTACTACTTTCATATAAATTACTTTGTCTCTGAACCTATGTATTGGATAGCATATTTGTATGGTATCAATAGCATCATTGTATGGTTGTGATTCAAAATTAAACTTTGGGAGTCAATTTTGCTTATTTTTCTAATTGTCAGAGTCTTGTGATAATTACTAACAAAAAACCAGGTGAGCGATACAGGCCCTCTAGGCCTCTTGTTATTATTGTTTTGATGTGCTCAGGTTTGCCGAGCGTGCCTACAATGTACATTTGTATGATTGCTGTTTTAGGGGTCTGAGGGTGACCCCCGGGAAAAAAATATTGTAATTTAGAATGGCTGAGATGAGTTTTACAATGTATTTTGATGATTTTGCGAGCGCCCGAAAGCGCGAGATTTTGGTGTTTGAGGGGTCCGGTGGTTCTCCCCGGAATTGTTTTACGATTTATAATAGCTTAGATGAGTTTTTTACGATGCATTTTGATGAATTTGTTGTTAGGGGGGTCCGGGGGTCTCCCCCGGGAAAAAAATACGATTTAGAATTGCTGAGATGAGTTTTACGACGTATTTTATTGATTTTAAAGCGTTCTTAATATGGTAATTTTTCGATTTAAAGGTACCTGCATTTAGAAATGATAATTGTAAGAACATTATGCAACCCTACTCGATCTGAATATACCGGCTTCACACCATCGGCACATTGTTGTGTAACATAAAAAAACTGAATTAATTGTCTCACTAAGACATATAAACAAATTGATCTTTTAAGAGATTTTTTTTTTAAAATAGTACATAGAATCCCTTGATGGACATTTTAAGTCTAGTTCGTGTGTATTGAATTTTTACTATTTAAGGTTTGGCGTTATGTGCTTGAACGTTTTAGGAAATGCGCCGCGCAGTGGAAAATTTTCTAGAATGAAGTACGAAAAATGTGCAGGAGGACCCTTTTTTCTTTCAAATAAGCATTTTTAGAAAAAAATTTTGCCCCCCCCCCCTGCCCCCCCTACCCCGCTTCCTACGCCCTTGTCAACTCCATCCGTGTCAACTGATGAGCTATCGCCATGTTTGACCAAGCACCATAATCGTCAATGTAATTGTAAAGATTACAGAGATAGAATTTGTCAGAATAAGTAAGTGGTTTTTTTTCTAACTTATTGTCTGAAAAGCTTGATTCCAACCATTGTTAGTTGTTAATCATTTGTTAATACAAGAATGGTTATGGAAGTACAAATAAATAATAATGTAGATCTACATTATGTACATGTAGATACTTTTGTTTCCTGGCCTCCTGATCAAATATAAAAAAATAACAGACTCTTTTGTAAACGATTTTTCAAATAATTTTATAATAAAATTTGTGTGCAACAAATGATCTGAATTACACTCAGTGTGCTGACTAATGTAGTCTGATATTAAAGTCGGTCGATAAATCTGGGTTTCACTGAATGTAACATTCTGATCTATTAGAGTTACTTCCCCTTCACCAATCTTTATATATATATATCTCAACAAGAGATCCCAGAGGGATCTTGGCGCCCACCAAAGAATGATCCATGTCTGACAATGGAAAGAGGGATCTTTTCCCTGCTTTTCAAACTTTTTCAATTACACTACATATAAAATTTGAGACTGATCGCTATAGTACATGTACTTTAACAGTGAAATCTAAAATGGGGGCCGGTTTGCCATCTTGTTTACCGATCAGTCCCGAAAGGCATTATGGATCAGTCCTTAAATGTACTATGCACAACTAGGGTACAAGGGGAAACTATGCATGGAATTTGAGAAAGATCCCTTCAGTACTTTCTGAGAAATAGCGATAACAAACTTTAACTATCAAAATCCAAGATGGCCGTCAGTCGGTCATCTTGTTTACCGATCGGTCCCAAAATGCAATATGCACAACTAGCTATAGGGTCCTAGGGGAACCTGTATATTAAATTTGAGAAAGATCCCTTTAGCACTTTTTGAGAAATAGTGGTAACAAACTTTAACCATTAAAATCCAAGATGGCCGCCATCTTGTTCAGCGATAGGTCCCAAAACGCAACATGCACAACTACACTTGTAGGGCCCTAGGGGAACATATATATGAAATTTGAGAAAGATCCCTTCAGTACTTTTTGAGAAATAGCAGTAACAAACTTTAACTATCAAAATCCAAGATGGCCGTCTGTCGGCTATCTTGTTCACCGATCGGTCCCAAAATGCAATATGCACAACAAGGGCCCTAGGGGAACCTATATATGAAATTTGAGAAAGATCCCTTCTGGACTTTTTGAGAAATAGCGGTAACAAACTTTAACTATCAAAATCCAGGATGGCCGCCTGTCGGCCATCTTGTTCATCGATCGGTCCCAAAATGTAATATGCACAACTAGGGTCCTAGGGAAACCGACATATGAAATTTGAGAAAGATCCCTTCTGTACTTTCTGAGAAATAGCAGTAACAAGAATTGTTAACGGACGGACGGAAGGATGGGCGGACCACGGACGAAAGGCGATTTGAATAGCCCACAATCTGATGATGGTGGGCTAAAAATGAGAGTGTATAGTTGTCTGGCAAAATATTTAATTCAATTTTGAATAATAGAATTACTGTCTTTATGCAAGATATGATATGTCCAAATCAATTTGGTTTTCGGAAAAATAGTAGAACCACTGAGGCTTATTCGTTCTTAAAACACTGTTGAATAAATACTCACAGGCGAAAAGCAAAATGTATGCTTGCTTTGTTGACTTTAACCAAGCTTTTGATAGCGTTTGGAAAAAGGTAAAAACTTGCCGAACAAGGTATCGGTAAAAATATTTCAATATAATATGCGACATGTATGAAAAACACAATCCTCAAAAAAATTAAAAACGTTTATGACGGACTATTTTGATATTATCAGCGGGGTAAGACAAGGAGACAGTTTAAGTCCTACATTTTCTAATATGTATATAAACGACTTATCAAGCACTCTGAAGTACGACCAACTCAAATTAGGAGATGTAGAAGTAGGTAGTTTATCTTTTGGAGGTGATTTAGTGATTTTATCTGAGAGTCCAGAAGGGTTACAAAAATCAATAATCGAGCTCGAAAGCTACTGTGCAAAGTGGCAGCTATCAATGAATACAACAAAAACTAAAACGATGATTTTTCGAAAGAGAAGCACCATTTTTAGCCACTAAAAACAAATGTATTAAAGTTAAACCATTTCTTTTTAATGGCAAAGAAATTGAACAAGTCAATGAGTATAAAAATTTGGGTACAAAACTATATGATAACGGAAAATTTTCACTTGCTGTTAAGGAACTTTGCGTGAATAGTACAAAGGTTTAATTCTCAATTAAACATTACCTTAACGGAATAGCTGATATACCCATATGGCTATGGAAAAAGTTATTCAATTCCCTAGTCAGACCAGTTTCGAAGTATAACTCTGAAATTTGGTATGCTGATTATTATAGCAAGATAGCAAATGCTAGTAAAAGAGCTTGCTCAAACAAGGCATTGTTTGACCCATTTTCCTTAATTGATAAAACACCATTCGAGTAAATTAATATGAATTTTTGCAAAATGGCTTTGGGTGTTGGAAAGTATGCATTGAATATAGCTTCCAGGGCTTAATTAGGACAGTTTACTGTATATTGTTTCATAAATACACAAGCTTTATGCTATTTAAAAAGGATCTCACAAAATGACATCAACGTCCTGTGAAAGAAGCACAGGCTGTCAGTAAACATTTTTATTATAAACCCCCCTTCTACTCCCCCAAATATGTTTGTGTTTTATTACATGTAAGTCAATGTTAATTAACAAGTGTTTTTCTGTGCATGATTACACATAAAATCTATATATGAATAAAGGAGTACTTATAATTATTACTAGGTACTCGGTCGGTACTACTGTTTTCGACAAAATCTACTAATATACATTTAATATCATTGACACAAGACATTTAAATGTCAAGATATGTTTATTAGTGAATGTAACATAGCTGTAGTTCGCGATTGGTTGGAGAAACCATTGCCTTACAGTTGAGCCCCCAAGAGGCCATATTGTTTATACACTGCTCGTTGCCTCATGGGAGTATGTAAAGCATTTTAATATTCACTCTGCATGCCTTGGGTACAAGATCATTCTGTTGATTGAAAAGATTTAAAGGCGATATAATGGGTGTCCAAATTGAGACTTTGAAGACTTTCCAAAAGGTGTTTTGTAGTCCAGGTCCCCCTCTAGGAAAGACCTACATCCCCAGTCTAGGCACCTACATAATGTATCCAATGACCCAATCAAGCAATGAAAAGTTCATCTGTATATCATCATCATCTTTTACTTACTAAGTTTCGTCGCGTAACTTCAGCACTTTTTTATTCAATTGCTCAAGAAGAGATGTTGGATTAGGGAGGTAAAAATCACTAAGCGTTTCTTCCATCTGGTATGCATTTCCAACATCACCAAACTTCAACATACATTCATAGATGTTCAGTTTTGCGTTTGCTTGTGAAAAGAATGCTGATTTAGCAGTTTTCATATCTGCTGTTACACCATTACACATATGCCTGTAATTAATAACTAGCCACGCTACAACAACTGCTAAACAGTTAATATTTCCTAGAACTGTAGGGTGTTCAGACATTAATGGTATAGGTGAGCTCTCCAGTAAAATGTCGTGTTGTGAGTCATAACAGAAGATGATCATCTCTCGGGATGTTACTCCTATACAGGGAACTAAACAATGATCATTTTCAGGGCACCTCTGTTTTTGTAGGAATGAGAATACAATTGTTTCTGCAATTAACTTGCTGTTTCTAGAGAGACAATCTTTTACTTGAGATTTCCTTCCAGGATTATCGTCGTCACTGTCGTCGTCACTATCATCAGTATAATCTGTGTCTGTATCCACAAAATCATCTCCAAATCCTCCTGTTAATACAGGTTCAAGTACTACTGCATTATTCAGGAGAATGCACAAGTGTCCATGCCAAACTGTGCTGTTTCCTATTGCAAAATAAAAACACAAACATTAATATTCTTGTCAATACATCATGGTGAAAAGGAAAAACAGCTTTAATTAGGAACACATTCCATAATTATCAATAAGCAGCAATCATGAATACTAGCTGTGACTGTTTACAAATGTAGCTTTTGTTTGTGGTCTGTACATAGTTAATCCTTGTAACTGCTTTGACATCATTTTTCAAACTTGAAAGTCGCCTTAGGAACAAGATGAATATGTTTTAAATGTTACAGTACTTATATACTTACCAACATTGGTATTTCCAAATTGTCCATCCAGATGACATGTTGGTATTTCACAAGGACATTCTGTATTTCCCCTTAATTTTCCTTTAAATTTGCTTCGCTCATTTATAACAAATGACTCTGTTGTGGATAGTTTCCCAAAGAGATGATTTGCCAAAACCATGGCCAGTTCTGTCTCATTGTATCCATCAAGGTTTTTCATTGGAGTCTTTTCTGCTGGCAAAAAAAAACAAAAACAAAAAAAATAACAGTACACATATACATATTTCAATAATTCAATTGTAATGCAATTTATGTATTCAAATAACACAAAGCGGTCTCATTCAAAAGAAAATTAACAGCTTATAAGCATTATAATTTTTTCAACTTTGAATTTCCAATCTTTCACTTTATCTTAGTGTGATTCTACCTTTTATTAGTAATGATGAAAAAGTCTATGGACATTTGCGTATTTATACAGGTTGGGGACACTCCTGTATTTCACAGAATCCTGCATTTGCATAACAAAGTTTTCCCTGAAATACAGGACTATTCCTCAAATGCAGGACTATCCTGCATATACGATTTATGGCACATTTGCATATAGGCAATTTTTACATGTAAAAGGAACCAAGTTGTACATATATAATTAGAATAATTTCCATTCCTCACTTTTTTTTAAATTCGTTTAATTCCTTTTTTGCCTATAATTTTACATGTATGTAATCCTAATGACTATAATATTATAATATCTCTGCTGAATTTGTCTACAAAGTTTATCTCTTATAACTCATCAGTGACATTTTAATAGACTAGTGAAGCGTGACTGGACTTGATAGGCAACCATACAGGTTTGGCCACTAGGCTACATTTCTCCTCTCCTGTAATAAACATGTAATCACACTGTATATATACAACAGGTGACAAAAGCCAAAGGTTCAATTGCTGATTCGATCTCTAGTGGAGGCTGAGAGATTAAATTTATAATATGACTAAAGGCAAGGCCTTAAAGGGTGCAGCCAGATGTTTTAATATAAATCATGCACGGCAAAGGAAGAACGAAGCTCGATCTACTTGTTTATTTTATTTTCTATTTCATGTAGAAGATCTAGACATAATCTAGAAATAAAAGGACACAATTTAAACTATAGAAGTATATGATGTAATAATTGTCTAGCACAAACTCAAAGAAATGAACTCAAACATTAGCATTTGCACTAGTTAAATATATATTTACTGGGGAGAGCATGCAGTACCGGAGCAACGTACAACCTCCCCATATGTATGAAAAAATGGCGACCGCAAACTGAAGCTGTTAGTGTGTAGGATGAATTTTGAAGATTGTGTTTTTTCTTATAGAGAGCGCAGCGAAACTCTTGTGATAGAGGTGCCTCGGTATCGTTATTCTATGTAATTCATCCATATATGTAGAGTTTGAAAACTTTCTGATAAACCGGAAACAGAAAGTCAACACAAGATCCAGCATCGCGCAAGACAGTATCCAAAATCACACTCTCGCGTAATTACAAACAAGTAACGCTTGCAAAAATTCAAAATGAAAACAAGTGAAAGATAAACCTTCCAACTTATTCTTACCTGAATCTAACAATTACATTTTGTGCTGAATATTAACTTAAAAGCTGTTTAACCAATCGGAACTCCTCGGGCATTCTTGAAAGTATTCCGTGCTTGCCGGAAAGGCCCGAGGAAGTCTGATTGCTGTTTAACGTGAGCAGTTGCTTCTGAATTTTCCGTCTGGCAACGGAGAATGACGTTGAGATATAATTTGTAGTCGCAGTCACATATTTTTGCAGAAATTGAAAGTAGAAGTATCCTATGTTCAATATTGTTTTTCTTGTCATAAACTCAATGCCAGTAATTCAGGAAAGCTATGATTAATGATTGATAATTCTATATATGGTTTCTAGCAGTACAGTTAGTCAACGCACACAATAAGCAATAAAAACAAAACACATGTCAATATCGATAAGACTAATGGGTCAGGGCAGAATTACTCTTTCGCCGTTGGAAACCCTTTATTTAGATCTACCTGGCATATTTCTATTTAGTTACACATTTAAAAAAAAAACAACAAACGAAAGAATGGATCAACTGCTGCGCTCTCAGATAGGCTTTGCCTAAAATTATATTATTTTCGTGTATCTGTTACCTTTGAAATACTTCACACTTCGTGCCCAAGAGCTGCGCCCTTATAAACACCCACTATATTACCCGTTTTATCACTTATCGCACTTACTTTCTCTCGTCATCAATTCCATCAAGAAAATCAACAGATTGCTGAGCACATCCTTATCTTCATCATCCTGAGGCGCCTGTCTTGTGGTGATGAATTCCGTCAACATTGACAGGCCTTTTATGAATACATCTCCAAGTGCGTAAAGTTGACGATACGGCTCTACACTACAAAACACATGTGAAAATGAATTGCCTTGACGGGGGTCTGCGGCATTGCAATTCAAAATTTTAAGCGCAGTAAAGGTTTTGAACGAGAAACTGTTTTTGTCAAGAAGACAGTGATTTAAAACATCAGCGAGACCTTTGACCAACATAACTGGAAAATTCAGGAATATATCCTCAGCGCATTGTGCTGACTTGCGTGACTTCTTTATGGTAGGCTGTTGCATTTTTTCTGGAGTCGCTAATCGATGCTTCGGTTGTGATTTCGATGCCGCCATTTCTTCTAAACGTTCCCAGTCTTGCTCAATCTGAAGCTTCGTACAATAACCACCACGTTTGTAGCCAAAAAGCGTTTACTTGACCTTAGATTGTCTCCTGGGTTAGACGACTTGTAGGATAATAACGCAGAATTGGACAGGATAGAATGCTCTTTAAAGGCTTGTTCACTACCTTTACCAAACGGCCTTTAGGCCTAGGCATATTTTAAAAATTGATATGTAAAACGAGATTAACAATTAGGCCTACTTTTATGCAAAAAGAAAGTAACTTACCGTTAATACCGTAAAAACTTGTGTAATTTGCGCACTTTTTCTGTGAAAAAAATGAAGTTTGGCGTGCAGTGCGTAGAGAAGAGAAGGTGATAGAAGAGATTTCAATATTTTACAAAATTAAGTCTATTCTTAGGGACTGAAGATCTATAAATGTTGATGTACCGGTCTGTTTATGGTAGCCTATTCATAGTAAAGGTGTTGATGATTACATACATATTATTATTTTATAAATCATTTCTCAGTCTGTTACAGTGAAGTGCTACGTATATTTACTTCACCTTCGGAACAATTACATATAGTTGAAATAAACTAAATGTTAATTTTCATAATGATGGTTGTCTGTTTCCCACTGCTTTCCTAATTACCGCACTTTAAATAATTGCCTTTCACTGCACAGCTATCAGAACTCCCTAACATGTACGTAAAGGATAAAAAAAGAAAAGAAAAGAGAATGTCAATATCAATGTCACAGTAAAAGATTGTAATATTTTTCACATTCTTTTTAGAAAATAAACGAAAATTTTAATAATTATCAATAAAATAACCAATTAAATTGTTTGCAGCAATGTCAAACGTACAAGAGATCCCAGAGGGATCTTGGCATCCACCAATGATTAATCTAATGTCTGACATTTGAAAGAGGGATATCTTTTCTCTGCTTTTCAAATTTTAACAATCAAAATACAAGATGGCGGCCTATTGGCCATTTATAAGCCCCATTATGACAAACACCTTGAACAGCAGCTAATTAAGATTCATCATGGCGGTGTGGCCGATATAATATGCATGAGCGAGCTCGAGGCTTCTGTAATCTCATTTGCCGAAGGTATGAGGCAAGTATGTTCAGATCGAGCAGGGTTGCACAATGATATGACATTCACAGTTATCATTTCTAAATGTACATGTAGGTAACTTTAAATAGAAACATTACCATGTTTAGAATGCTTTAATATCATCAAAATACATTGTAAAACTCATATCAGTCATTCTAAATCGTAATATTTTTACCGAGGGAGACTCCCGTTATATATGGTTGTGTGTTGAATTAATCTCCTCATGTGTAAGGAGTTGTTTTGTAAATTATTAGCTATAGCTGTTTAGGTCATCTGATCCGAAGGGTCAGGATGACCTATATATAGTCACCATGTTTCGTCCGTCGTTGTGCGTAAACTTTTCACATTTTGAACTTCTTCTCGTGTTCTACCATTAATTGTGATTTGGTTGAAACTTGCATGAAATGATCCTGACATGGTCCCGACCAAATGTTGTATTTTTTTGGGTCAATCCGAAATCCAAGATGGCCACTACAGCCGCCATATTGAAAACACATTTTGAATTTCTACTACAGTTCTACCGCTGGGTTATAGCTTAAGCATGCATGAAATGATCCTGATATGCTCTTGACAAAGTGTTGTCACATCTCTGGTTGATCCCAAATCAAGAAAATCTCAAGGACCTTTGTCCCCCCCATTATGCTTCATCTTCCTATGTCACTTTGGGTTGATCACATGTGGCAAATTAATGAATGTGTAATAATGGTGGTGCTTTTTAGATCATACATGTATTGCAGCAGACGAAATTTAAAAGATTCTGGGTGCATTATTTTTAAACATGGATAGTACATAGTTCTCTTTATGATGTCCTGTGTCCTGAGTTATTATCAGCCACTCTTCCATTCTGTCCACATTAAGTACTTTTATTTGATATACATTGTATGTTCATTTGCCCACAAATTTCTTTGTAAATTAGGAAATCTAAATAACTTTTCAGCGAGAAATTAGAGGAAAAACCATTGTTGAAAACCATTGTTGATACTTCAAATATTTTATTGCAACCAGATCATAAACTATATACTAGATAAAGACAGTCAATTATCATATCACATATAAAGGAAAATAATATCAAGATCAAGATTAATACAGTTTTATATAAAGTTTGGTTTCAATATTTTTGGTACTAATATTGATTGAATTATAAATGAAAAGTATGTACCTCTGATAACAACTATTTTTTTTAATGTCAAAGATACTACATGTAGCTGTGTAAATACAATATATATTTATATGTAAATAAACTGAGAAATTTTGTTCGAATTATGCAAAAGTTACAGCAATGTCAAGAAAACATATACATTGTATCTAATATGCAAGAAACATTAATATTTTAAAAACAAAATATATTATTGATTTAGAAATGTTTCAGAATATATATGTACATGCCTTAACTTTATTGAGGACCTTCACAAAATATGACCTCAATTAATACATCAAACCATAGAATATGTACTTAAAACTTAATATTTATAATAAAATTTAATGAAATCACATGGTTCTGATATATCTGGGTTACTTTATTTCGATTTAAAACAAAGGGGAGTAACTCTGATACATCAGAGTTATGAAATTATCGAGACATTTGCATGTTTACATATGTACAATTTGTATACATGTATTTTCCAATCATCCCATACATTGACATAATATCAATTTCTTTGTTTTCTAAAGACTTAGTATAAAACACAATTGGACATCATTAGAATTTTGTAATATTTAAATGACAACAATAAAAGTTGAGCCAAATATTGCAGTCATTGATTTAAAAAATATTTGATAAATCTAAATAATAAAATAATACTACATGTACATACTTTTTTTGTTGTGTAAAACAAACCAAATACTAATAATGTAAGTTTAAAAAGCTACACAAACTTTCTACCTGAAAAATGCAGACTGCAGGGTTTATAAAAGTGGTACTATTTAAGGCAAGTCATTTTTGATAGCTATATGGCACATTATATGATAATACAATCTTTTTAACTATATAAAATATAGTCCCTAAATGGGGCAATCTTGCATTTAAAATGTTTAAGAAAGAGAAACAGATATTATCCCTAGTACAATGAACACTGACACATTCAGGTTAACTTAAAGTTCTTATCTAAATCTACAAACAGTATGATGTCTTCAAAATTTATAAATTTACCTGAAGTATGATAACTACAACAGAAATTTGAGAATTAAACCAGTAACATTATACTGATGTAGGGCTATAGTGATATAGTCACAATAGATTCACATTCAATATTAAGCTGCTTTAATAAGATGTACAGGGATGCAGGCACTATATACTGCAGTCTAGTACTCAAGTGTGTAGCCAATCAGAAGCAAAATATTCAGTCACCATGTGATGTACTAAATAAGGTAGAATATATATGATAACACCTGTAATCTTCTATTCTATTATTTATTCACACATCTATTATATTTTAAAAAAATGATTTGCATTATTTTTCATTTCATCATTATGTCTTATTTGTCTCACTGCTTTTCTTCTCACTTTTGCCACTATTGGAGACAGCTTTTATAGGATTTGTCTTTTGTTTAATCCATTTGACATACAAAGTCATTATCAATAAAATTTGATGAAATGAAAATATTCTATTTAAAACTTGAACTCTATCATAATGTCTTAATACAGGGATTCCCTTTAAAGCTGAATATTTTATTTCTAGAGTAAATATCTGCACCTAGTATTAAATTACAATACTGTGTATAGTGAAAGCTAAACCATGCATTGCTTTAAATGAATTAAACATTAACACATTCTCAACTATTCCCTTCATTTCTCTACAAAGGAATAAAAACAAGGGGAATTAACTCTTGATTGATCAGAATTAATGTTAACTACAGGTAGACTACATAACAGATCTAAAAAAATACAATTGTGTAAACATTTGATTGATTTGTGAACCAGTAAAAGAAAAAAAAGGTCTAGAAAATAAATGCTACAGCATCATAAAAACATTACATTAGCATTAAATAAAGTAAAAAATCTTTTAACTCTATATACATGTACACACTGAGGATCTTATAGTTTGTGATATGTATGTTTCACAAGATCATAGATAAAACAAGAAGAACATGATATAATAGGTACACATTATGACATAAGAGTGTTGGTAATATAACGTGGTTGAAGTTTTATGATCAATCATCAGTTTTGTGTAACCAATCGTTGATCTTATAAAAATCGATTATATTTGACCGTGTACGTTTTCCAGGAAAATTATACAAACTTTCTTCAACAGACTCAAGTGTTGCCATGTTCCCAGGTCGCTTATGTTTTCGAATACTCCCTGAACGTTTTAATTACTACATAGTGCTTATGCGCTCTTCAATTCGTTTAGAGGCTTGGTATTTGAAATGATATGAGTAACAACACACATGTCTGATTGATTGCGACAAGTTTTCTATGACATTTCTTGCTTGTTTTACTGACCGGCTAATTATACACTTTTGTTTATCATGATATCGGGCAATACTGACGAAACTCGATTAATCGATTAATTGGTCAAACACCCCAACCAATGATGCTCGATGAACTTAATTACATTTTGTAATTGGAACACCACTATAACATACATATTTTTGATATGAAGACAAAACAAAATGTTGTGTAGAAAAGTAAACAAAAGATCAGACTAATATAACACATGTATTAATGCCACTAAATGACAAAATCATCAATAAAAAAATAATAATTCAGATCTGAGTATTAATTAAAATTTGTTGATATTCCAGTTATCAGATAAAATAAATCCACATTTTGATGAATACTAATCCAAGTACAGAATTAATCACCAGTAATATACATAATACCACTTCCTTTCGTACAAGTTATTTGACAGGAAAATGTAATTGAGTGCAGAAACCAGACAACTATGCAGTCAAAATTTCAATGGGACAAGGGCAAGAATATCAGTCAACAGATACTGGAATACAGCCATTGGACCCAAACTACCATCTTGTCCCCTAAGTCATTAGTCAATAGGGGCAAGGAGATGGCACATTATATCTTTGCTAAACATGGAGATTATCCCCACCCTTATTTTAATCAGTCTGAGATTAACTTTTGTAATTAAAACAGAAGATTCTCTGCATTATTCTTCCATATGTCACTCATTACTTTCAATACACACAACGACTTAAACACAAATACTATCACACATTTATAACAATTTGTATTACGTATATACATGTATGTCTATAAATCACTTAGATCTGTATAATATTGACCTCCATCAGTGTATGGTATCTATCTGTATAGTACTTGATCATACAGTATGTTAAGCTTTGCGACTAGAAAACTGTACTTTGACATCCTGCTTTGGTTTGGACACCGGCAGCCATTTGTGGCTGAAATCTTGGTCTCCAATGAGCTTGAATTTCCAGGAACAAAGGAGGCGAACAACGATTGTCTGTAAAAATAGAATAAGATACACATGATCCTCAGGGAAAGGAGGTGAACAACGATTGCCTGTAGCAAATAGAATAAAATACACACGAACCTCATGTGTCACCTGAATTATAATTACATTTTGTAATTTATTAGCCATTCTGGGGATTCTGATCTAACACAGTTACTTCCCTTTGTTAAACTTCTTAGTGATAGTCTGTTTCCAATTATACAATTTGGCTAGTTGGACCTAGTTGTTTGTTTATGAATCAAAGACAGATCTGGTAACTTTATATTGTTTTAGATGAGCCTTGACAAAGCCTGTGTCAAAAACTGCTGGTCCATCAGGATTTATACATAAAATAATGACTAAAAACGATTGAGCAGATTGTTCCAAATATTAAAATGGCGATTTAGTGAAACAAAGGGAAGTAACTGGTAAATCAGAATGCCTTGTGGGTAGGTATGAAGTGCGAGTATTTGTGTTGGTAAAACTGACCTGAAGAATTTTCCCCACTAAGTGTTGTCCTATACAGTTCCGAGCACCTGCTCCAAAACAGAACAATTTGTCCTTCTCTTCTGTTGAACTGTAACACAAACAGGTAATTTATAATATGAACAAAAACACTTTTATCAGATTTTTAAAGTTGCAGTGAAAAAGATTATCATAAATTATATGTATTAAATGTATTCATTCATGTATTTTGTTATTTTCCTTCAATCAGTGAAAGATTTTCCTGAATTTTAATTTCAGAAATAATTACAGAAACTTTCATTCACTGCCAAGAAACAATTGTTGTATTATTATTCAAATGTTTAATTATATATATATAGACTAAAATTACCAATTAATCCAACGATAGGGATTAAATTTGTCTGGATCAGTGAATGCCTCCGGGTCTCTGTGGGCTGCCTGTGTGACGTACATAATGGAGTGTCCTTCTGGGATCTTATACCCTCCTAATACTACATCCTAAAACAAAATCGTATACCCTCCTAATACTACATCCTAAAACAAAATCGTAGTACCCTCCTAATACTACATCCTAAAACAAAATCGTAGTACCCTCCTAATACTACATCCTTAAACAAAATCGTAGTACCCTCCTAATACTAAATCCTAAAACAAAATCGTAGTACCCTCCTAATACTACATCCTAAAACAAAATCGTAGTACCCTCCTAATACTACATCCTAAAACAAAATCGTAGAGACAGATGTTGGAATCTTATACCCTCCTAATACTACATCCTAAAACAAAATCATAGAGACAGATGTTAGAATCGAACCTCTACACTTACATTACTGCTTATATGTATTTATATATTTTAAACTAAACAAACATGTCTGTTCAATTCAAATTACTTGATGTAGTAAATATGAGGTAAAGAAGTAATTCAAACAGTGTGGGCAAAAAAAAAGCCAAATTTTAGAGGTGATTTGCCCCTTTATCAAAGACACAAAAAGAACAATAAAATTGCATGGTAAGGACAGTCACAAATGTTCACAATAAGATACATGTGTATTATGATTCCAAAATTTTGCTTATTATCAATTACTGTCAAACTTGTTTATGAAGAACACCTGAGGGAGAGAAAAGTGGTCTTCATAGCCAAGTGGCCTTATACACAGGTCACAAGGTGTTGAGCTTGACCATTTGGGACACCTTCCTTGAAAATGTCCTTATTATGCAGGCATTATTTATAGAGAGGTAGTTACTACAGATATTTTACTACAAATAACAAATTCAAAATTAAGTATTATATCTTAATATTTAAATTTTGCTTGTTACGAGCATTTTCATTGGCTTAAAAATTTACACTATCAGCCCATAAAGGAAAAATGGCTTTGCCGTTTATAACATTGCTTCTGATTGGCTGAGATGACGGCATAATGATTTCATAGACAAAAGAGTCCCAAAATGAATTTTGAATATTGAAGAGATTATCTTTAGTAAATTGAATTATAAGGATTAATTTGAATAGATTTTTTATGTTATGGAGATATAATACAAAAATCTGAGTGTACCCTCATCATACACCGCTTCGCGGTTTATTTAAAGTACAATCAGATTTTTGTGTTGTATCTCTATAACATAACAAGAGGCCCAGAGGGCCTGTATCGCTCACCTGGTTTTACATGCCTAGTAATGTTCTGAATACAGGTTCATTGTTTCTTTTCTGAAGGAATTTGAATATTTACCTCTAATTCCCTATTGGGCCCCACTCTTTCTGCTCCAGGGGGTCAAAGCCAAAATTTATACAAATTCTGTTAACCCCAAGGATGTTTCTGGGCCAAATTTGGTTAAAATCCAAGCACAACTATATGACTAGTAGCGATTTATAGGATTTACCGCTATTTCCCATATTGGGCCTTGCCCCTCCTGCCCCCATGTGTCAGAGCCAAAATTTATACAAACTCTATTCCCCTTCCCCCATGGATGTTTGTGGTCAAATTTGATTTCAATCCATGCAGAACTCTAGGACAAGTAGCGATTTATCAGATTTACCTCTATTTCCCATATTGGGCCCCACCCCTCCTGCCCCCGGGGGAGTCAGAGCAAAAATTTATACAAGTTCTGTTCCCCTTCCCCCAAGGATGTTTCTGGCCAAATTTGGTTACAATCAATGCAGAACTCTAGGACAAGTAGCGATTTATAGGATTTACCTCTATTTCCCATATTGGGCCCCGCCCCTCCTGCCCCCGGGGGGTCAGAGCCAAAATTTATACAAGTTCTGTTCCCCTTCCCCCAAGGATGTTTGTGGCCAAATTTGGTTACAATCCATGCAGAACTCTAGGACAAGTAGCGATTTATAGGATTTACCTCTATTTCCCCTATTGGGCCCCGCCCCTCCTGCCCCCGGGGGGTCAGAGCCAAAATTTATACAAGTTCTGTTCCCCTTCCCCCAAGGATGTTTGTGGCCAAATTTGGTTACAATCCATGCAGAACTCTATGACAAGTAGCGATTTATAGGATTTACCTCTATTTCCCCTATTGGGCCCCGCCCCTCCTGCCCCCGGGGGGTCAGAGCCAAAATTTATACAAGTTCTGTTCCCCTTCCCCCAAGGATGTTTGTGGCCAAATTTGGTTACAATCCATGCAGAACTCTAGGACAAGTAGCGATTTATAGGATTTACCTCTATTTCCCCTATTGGGCCCCGCCCCTCCTGCCCCCGGGGGGTCAGAGCCAAAATTTATACAAGTTCTGTTCCCCTTCCCCCAAGGATGTTTGTGGCCAAATTTGGTTACAATCCATGCAGAACTCTAGGACAAGTAGCGATTTATAGGATTTACCTCTATTTCCCCTATTGGGCCCCGCCCCTCCTGCCCCCGGGGGGTCAGAGCCAAAATTTATACAAGTTCTGTTCCCCTTCCCCCAAAGATGTTTCTGGCCAAATTTGGTTGCAATTCATGCAGAACTCTAGGACAAGTAGCGATTTATAGGATTTACCTCTATTTCCCCTATTGGGCCCCACCCCTCCTGCCCCCGGGGGGTCAGAGCCAAAATTTATACAAGTTCTGTTCCCCTTCACCCAAGGATGTTTGTGGCCAAATTTGGTTATAATCCATGCAGAACTCTATGACTAGTAGCGATTTAAAGGAAATGTTGACGGACGGACGACGGACGGACGGACGACGGACCAGGTGAGCTAAAAATCTATTCAAGTTAATCCTTAATTAAATTAGATATGTAAAACATACATATAAATGCTCCTATCTCCAAATGAAATTTTAAAAGAGCAAGGCAGGGTAGGATGGTGTGGGCATGGATACCAATAAATGCCTCCGATTCATGACAGGGATATATTGCGTGTACCTTTTTAACAATCCTGCGTCCACCAAGAAATGGTGGATAAAGTCTCTGTACTTCTAACAGCACAGCCTCCATCATGGCTGGGTCACTCAGAAGCTTCTCTTGTAAGCCCCCCTGTAAACATACAAGTGACCCAGTTATAAAGACTTGTCCACATGACCTTTAAACAAGCAATAATATGCTTATACAAATGTGAAACATAAATTATTAAAACATCACAAGACAAGACGAGTTCTCAGTTGTTGACATTGCAACAAGACCAATTTCTGAACACATTTACCATGTAAAACAATGAAGTGCTATGTTCCATCAATAAAATACTTTTACATAAGATACGTACATCTTCCTTTCCCACCTCCATGATTAGAGAGGTCAGTAGAGATGACAGAGCCTTTGGTACGAGGGCCGAGGTAAACAAGAGGAGGTGGTTATTGATGAAAACCTCACGAAGGCTATCAGTACTTGTAGTAGCTGTATCCTCAACACTCTTTACAAATTTTCCTGAGTTCTCTTCTCTTTTGGAGATTATGATTTTTAAGAGTGAGTCCTATGTAAAAAGTTAGAAAATGTCATTCTTTATTGGTCTCCAATAAAGTATTACAAAAAAAGTAGAAATTATTTGTTTATGAATAGTTTATTATTCGATCTAAACTAACAATATATATACTGTATAGTTCTTAAATTTTGTGGAGGTAAAATTTCGCAATTAACTGTTTGAAACTTATTTGCATGAGTTAATTTTTGCAAATTATCTTTGTAGAAATTATCTTTGTAGCATCTGAAAGTGCCATCATACAACAGTCTAAAATAGTCAAACCATGAATTTGATAAATTTTGCGAGGTATTTTAATTAAACCCTCAGCAAATATTAGCAACTACAGTAATCAAATCTATCTATAAAGACCACCCAAGGGACTAAAAAATTGTCTTTATAGCCAAGTGGTGTTTATAAACAGAACAAACTGTGTTGAAATTGATTATTTGGGATCCTTGGAAAGTGGTCTTTTATGTACAGTAGATGGTCTTCATACATAGGTAGATTCTAAGGCAGGTTTGACTGTTTAAGTGTAGTCTAATTTAATGGCAAAATTGAAAACATAGTTATACATTTGACTATCTTGTAAAGATCATTAAATTGCTATCAAACAATGGTACAG
Organism: Argopecten irradians irradians; assembly: GCA_004382745.1. Taxonomy (NCBI): domain Eukaryota; kingdom Metazoa; phylum Mollusca; class Bivalvia; order Pectinida; family Pectinidae; genus Argopecten; species Argopecten irradians. The sequence goes on from SAYR01019970.1 coordinate 970,963, forward strand.
TATAAGTTATCTCTTTACTTTACATGTACTTACCTTTGCATGCAAAGCCTGGCTATAGCTTGAGCCATTTGTCATCGGTAGTTTGAGGGGTAACGGTACAGATATGATGCCTGCATAAAAATATAGTGTATCAACAAGGCATTGCAGAATACAGTTCATACATGCTCTGATTTTTTGAAAAGAATTAATAATATTAACATACACATAATCATTATGATAAATCCATTAAATCTCATAACAAATCCCATATTTCACATACATATCAAATAGATCAAAAAGTAAATTCAGCATCTGTTTTACACTGAAACTAAAGTGAAATGTCTGCAAGACATACAATACATGTCTGGTAAGTAACATTTGTGATGTGGCAGAATATTATTGTGGCTGCAAACATTTAATCCTTGAAATAACGAGCAATATATATATCATATACATAACATTTACATTAATTGTATACAAATTGTACACCTTTATACATAAAAAAAACCCAGAAAATTTGAATTTGCTAAAATAATCTCTTCTACGTTTTAGTCATCCCTTAAAGTGTGATGGGTCACAATGCATGGACATAGGTAACTGTATAAGCCCTCCATTTCATGGCAGAGGCATAAAATCATGGGATTGCGGTGGCTGAGTGAATAAGATGTCCTGACATATTACCACAAGTAATCCACCTCTGGGTCGTGAGTTTGAATGCCATAAGAGGCAGTTGCTAGGTACTGAACACTGGTTGGTGGTTTTACTCCAGGAACTCTGGTTTTCCTCCACCATTAAACCTGGAATGTCCTTAAATGACCCAAGCTGTTAATAGGACGTTAAACTAAACAAACCAATACATACCATGCCAGTGTGTGGTTGTCAAGGCAACAATAGTGTCAGCTGTCTGTGAGGCGTCACTAAAGTTTAGTCCGAGAAACAAACTCAGACAAATCTCTGTACACACTTTCTTCATCAGGGAATAGATACAAACTGGTTCTCTGAAAGCAGATTTGTAATACAACATTTACTGACACAACACAGAATACAAATTTCCCACCTGATGTAAAATTAAATAAAATTAATGCACGGATGGCTTATTGTTGGAACTAATTCTACACATGCAATAAAAATTGCTTACTAGAAACTTGAAACATTGCTAGTTCTACAGATTTACTGGTAGAGGAACCCATCACCCATGTACAAAGCTTCAATGACGAGGGAACACTACTTGGACATTATTTCTATTATGAAGGACAAAAGAGAAGTCAAAGTGACATCATTGCTGATCATAATAAAACGCTACCTAAAAATAGAGAGTGTAACAGATAATTCAAAGGACCTAGGCCCAGTTTCACGTTCCTTAACTTAAAATTGCTCATAGTAAATCATTACATAAAGGATATTCCCTAAAATTTGTAATGATTTGGAATGGAGAATTTTAAGTTAAGGAATGTTTGTGAAACTGAGACAAGAGTTAATGAAATGATGAACCAAATTGTGTAGGGAAAAGAGAGTTTGCAATATCATCAAGTGATAAACATTACAGCCATGGACACCTAGCTGACATAATTGGTGGGGATATAACACATTACATATATATTGTTACACTATAACTGCTGCTTGCTCATAACTTTAATAATTGTTGTATTCTTTCTCTAATGTTGGTAGTCCTTCACCAAAAGCATGCTTAATAACTTGAGTATCTGGACCTTTGAGAAGAAACTTTAAATTTCCATTGAGCTTGTTTGATTCTTTGACCTTTCAATTTTAATGTCATGTATTTAAAATGGGATGCACTTCATTCAAGCATTCAATCTACAGGCACAATATCAGATCTCTAAGCATGTTGGTGTTTGAGAAGAAGTTGCCTGAAGAAAATTATGAAGCCAAGCAGATGGCTGAATAGATACCATGGCTGATCAGATCTCTGGGCCTTTTGGTGTATGAGAAGAAATTAATGAACAATAAAGGAAAACGATGAAGCCAAGTAAATGGCTGGAAATAAAGATGTCTTGATTGATGCCAGTCAGATAGTTATAGACAGATGTAAATACCACTCAATGGCATAAGCCAACTTGCCCTACAGACAGCTTGTTATAAGATCATATTTGAAGCATTATCCAGATTATTTTTATCTTGATCTTTAACTCAAAAGCATATACATGCTGCAGTTCTCTGTACATTGTACATATACCGTACAGCATCACCAAAAACCTCACCAACCCTGAGAACAAATGAAAGAATAAAAAAAGAAAAATATCACAAAAATCTTGACATGGGCTGCAGGAAACACAATCATACTTACATATTTGCTGAAAATATATTGGGAGTAATACACAATATGTTAATATGGGCTGATACTTTATATGTGTCACTGTATCAATAGCCTGTTTTCTTTTATCAAGGTGAATTGTATCTGACAAGTTATACACAAAGGTAATAAGATTTCCACTGATAATTATTTCTCTTATATAACAAATTTATATTTTAATTATTAATGTTTAACTGCATATGTTGATGTGTTTTGTTCATCAAAAGATAAGATGTTACAATATATATCAATACACATCATATTCTAATTTTGACCAACATATTTGCTAACTGTTGAGATATATCTAACATTGAGACTGTGACATTTACTTTTAGCGATCAAAATATGTTGTGCAAGGCTGTATAGCTTCAATTGATTGTTTACATAATTTCCAAAAATACGTAACTTACATGTACATCAAGTCTACGTAGATTCTTTACCAATCAAAGGACTTGTATGTTCTATATGTTACAAAATTATACATGTACAGAGGTAATGCACAGATAAACAATGAGCTATGATGTAACACATACAATAAATGGGATAAAACAGATATACCTACTCTGTACTGATAGCTGAAACTGCTTTGTCCACCACACTGAAACAGGAAAAAAATTAACATTATTTTAATTATGTGATGAATATATACATTTACAAACGAGAAAAAAAGTGGTATTGATGCTGTTTCTCTAAACTACTGAAATGTCTGTACAGGTAATCAGTAGTTAACAAGTAGAACTAATTAATTACCTGTTGGAGAGTGAAATACTTACCTGTCTATAGTTAATTGGTAAGTATCAACAGAATCTGGAGTGAACAGCTGCTGTAGAGAATGCCGGAGATTTCTCGCATCCTCTCCTGTAACATACAATTCAATTGGATTTTATATCATTTTATACTGAAAACATAAACAGTGAATTCTGTTTTATTAATAATAGCATCTATTGTATATGAAGTACTTACCATCAGAAAACAGAATATTGTCCCCAAAGATCTCCCCCATGAAGGCCTTGTATCCTAGCTCTATAGAATCACTGTGATCTACAAATATACATTGATCATTACGGTACATAGTATAACCATAAAACAAACAGCTTTTAGAGGTTTTTGGAATGATAATCTGAAGGCTGAGATTCAGACCTATTGGTACTTGTTATATCATTCAGAATCATACTAGTATATAAACATACTCCAAATTATTCTGCTAGTCTATTGTTTTTTTTAGTCCTGAAGCCTATGACCACAGATCAAAAACAAGTCAGATTGACCTGAAAGGTTTAAAGTTGGGTTGACATGTAAGGTTTAAAGTAAGATTTATCTGTAAGGTTTAAAGTCAGGCATACCTGTAAGTTTTAAAGTTAGATTTACCTGTAAGGTTTTAAAGTCAGATTTACCTGTAAGGTTTAAAGTTGGATTGACCTGTAAGGTTCAAAGTCAGATTTACCTATCAGGTTTAAAGTCAGATTTACCTGTAAGGTTTAAAGTTAGATTAACCTGTAAGGTTTAAAGTTAGATTTACCTGTCAGGTTTAAAGTTGGATTGACCTGTAAGGTTCAAAGTCAGATGTAACTGTAAGGTTCAAAGTCAGATGTAACTGTAAGGTTTAAAGTTAGATTTACCTGTAAGGTTTAAAGTCAGGTTTACCTGTAAGTAGCTCATGAACAGCTTTGTTACTGCAGATGAATGCTGTCGGTTTGTTGAGAAATCTGGTGTAGAAGAGACGAGATTTGTTGCTACTCATGTTTTTCTGACAGAACTTCACAGGATCCTTGTAGAACTCGTACGATTTGTCCCCTAAAATTGGCAAACCGACCGATCCAGGAATGGTTGCCATGGTTACAGCAATACTTGGGCACTAGTAGTGCTGTAGGAAATGTCTGTACTTAGCCGTCAGCCATTGAGATTGAATGCTGAAGGGTAAAGAATATGTCTTCAAAGAAATTGAAGATATAAAAAAGCAACAGATGTTATAGATTATTATATCACAAACCAGCCTGTTAATATTACATTACAATCAAGACTATTCATGTCTTACATACAAATCTAGGTAGAGTATGATAAAATCAATCAAATATTTATTTTGTTATTACCTGGAAATGTGGTACAATTTCAATCAATATTTATTTTAATATCACATATAAAAGTATGGTACAATTGGAATTAATGATATATATTTTGTTATTACCTAGAAATGTGGTACAGTTCTAATCAATAATTTATATTTTATTATTACCTAGAAATGTGGTACAAATGAATAAAATATATTTTTTATCATTAATATCTAGAAACGTAGTAGAAACTGAATCAATGATATCTATTTCATTATTATTATAACCCAGAAATGTGGTAAGACTCTGAATCAATTCACGCAATGATATATGTTTTGTATCTGAGACATTCTACAAAAATGCCTCACTTTGTGTCACAAGATGTTGAAGAAATATATCTTAATAAGTAAATGATAAATCTGGGTTACTTTTTACTCAAATTGTACTTTTAGTGTTAAAAGTTGGGCTGCACACATAAACAATGATATGAATTGATTTTTTTTTAATAATTTTGAAAAATTAAAATGAGAAAAAATGCCAAAATAGGCATCTCACAGGTAATTTTCAACATTAATTTTCTTTCTTGCCCTTTCATAGATGCAGAATGAATAAAATAACATTGTACTTCTTTAATGTAGAATTTTAACCACAATTTTGTTGTTGAAAATATGGCATTAAAATGCTTACATGTACTCCATGTTTTATTGTCACTCCTGTTTAATTTCTGTTGTGTTTTTGTATGGACTAAATATAGCTTTTCTGTTATCTGACTTATTTCAAACAATACATCAAATTAAGTGATTACTGAAGTTGACAGAAGCAAAAACTTAAAATGCAACAAGAAAATTTAAAAAATGGGTACATAACAAGAGGCCCATGGGCCTTAGCGGTCACCTGAGTTCAGACACAGAATGAAACAAAGACATCCATATAAACACTATAAATATATATTGGCCCATCAGGCCCTTGAAGTCAGTCAGTGATTTTATAAATTTTTAATCTATGAAGATTATTTGGTTCCATCAAATCTGTGAATTCAGGAGAAAGATTTTTGAAATGTTATCCATTTTGACCCCTTTTGGCCCCACCCCTCTCGCCCCTGGGAGTCGGCCAGGACCAATATAATATGGATATGATGTTAAATGCTATCTCAGGCTAATAATTCTAACCCAGATTGACTAATTTCCTATGAAAACTAAGCAAATAATGTTCCTAAATGTGTTTTCCTATATAAACTATAGTAAATTTGACCCCCTCCCTAGGGGAAAATCTGAGATCCCAGGGCCATGAAATTCACAAATTTTTGTAAAGGGCCTTAAGACCTTCCAATCTATCAAGAGTATCTGGTTCCATCAAATCTGTGAATTCAAAAAGAAGATTTTTGAAATTAACATTTTGACCCCTTTTGGCTCCGCCCCTCTGGCCCCTGGGGGTCAGCCATGACCAGTATGGATATGATGTTAAAATGCTATTTCAGGCTAATAATTCTAACCCAGTTTGACTAATTTCCTATGAAAAATAGGCAAATAATGTTCATAAATGTGTTTTTCCTATATAAACTAAAGTAAACTTGACCCCCTCCCCAGGGGGAAACATGAGACCCCAGGGTCATATTATTCACAATTTTTGTAAAGGACTTTAAGACCTTTCCATCTATGCAGAGTATTTGATTCTACCAGTTCCAGAATTTCAGAAGAAGATTTTTGAAGTTTTAGCCTATTTGACCGGTTTTGGGACCGCCCCTAAGGCCCCTGGGGATCAGTCATGGAAAATTTGGTAATAAAATTCAATGGCCATCACATAGGGATAATTCTGACTACAATTGACTAATTTCCTATTATAATGACTAAATAATGCTCAAAAATGTGTTTTCCATATATAAACTTATATATAGTAAACTTAACCCCCTCCCTAGGGGGAAACCTGAGACCCAAGGGTCATATAATTCACAATTTTCATAAAACACCTTAAGACCTGTCCATCTATGAAGAGTATTTGATTCTACCATTTCCAGTATTTAAGAAGAAGATTTTTAAAGTTTTAGCCTATTTGCCCCTTTTGGCCCCGCCCCTCTGCCCCGAGGGGGTTGACCAGGACCAATATAGATATGATATTAAAATGTTATCTCATGCTTATAATTCTAAACAAGTTTGACTCATTTCGTATTAAAATTGAGCAAAAAATGCTCATAAATGTGTTTTCACTATATAAACTATAGTAAACTTGACCCCCTCCCCAGGGGGAAACGTGAGACCCCAGGGTCATATAATTCACAATTTTGGTAAAGGACCTCAAGACCTTTCCATCTATGAAGAGTATGTGATTCTACCATTTCCAGAATTTCAGAAGAAGATTTTTGAAGATATAGCCTATTTGACCCCTTTTGACCCCGCCCCTAAGGCCCCTGGGGGTCAGTCATGGAAAATTGGTTAATAGGATTCAATGGCAATCTCATACTGATAATTCTGACAATATTTGACTCATTTCCTATTACAAATGATCAAATAATACTCAAAAATGTGTTTTCCCTATATAAACTATAGTAAACTTAACCCCCTCCCCAGGGGGAAACCTGAGACCCCAGGGTCATATAATTCACAATTTTTGTAAAGGACCTTATGACCTTTCTATCTATGAAGAGTATTTAATTCCATCACATCTGTGAGTGGAGAAGAAGATTTTTGAAATTTTAGTCAATTTTACCCCTTTTGGCCCCTCCCATAGCTCCCTGGGGGATGGGGACCATATAATTCACAATTTTGATTGGCCTTATGCCTTAGAAGGTTTGTGCAAAATTTCATTGAAATTGCTTTGGCAGTTTTGGAGAAGAAGTCGAAAATGTAAATTGTTTACGGACATACGACGCACGACGGACGACGGATGACGACGGACAAAAGGCGATTAGAATAGGTCACTTGAGACTTTGTCTCAGGTGACCTAAAAATGGATGTGTACATGTTGAAATGTCACTACTGTTACAAGTTTTCTGTAAAGATGTTGAGACAAAAAAGATACATTGCCTGGATTGCATATTTAACACACTTCAAATACAAGCTCATGTCTGTATAAATTTAAAAAGATTCTCAACAGTTTTGAACTTCTGAAAAACCTCATAAAAATGTCCCTTCTGTAATATAACAGTCACTTCTATTATCTCTTCGATTTTAACTTGAGGGACAATTGTTATAACAGAAGTGACAAATGCATGCAATTTACACCTGTACTTCTGGTAAATTAATTGATGATTAGGCTTGAAATATAATAGTCCTCTTAGTTTCTAATTGCATAACCTTGTAATGAAGTGGTAAGTGGTTATTTCAAAAAGATGATTTTGTCAAAGTTACCATTATAACTAAAGATAATGAGCGGAAACCATGGATTTATCTGTTTTGACGACTTTTAAGTCCTGTAACTCTTTATTTATAGATTTTGACCAGTATCAAACTCATTCAAGATCTCATTGATATAAAGCAATATTTAAAATTTAGTTGAAATGGGGCAATAAATACTAAAGTTATTGAGCGGAAACCATGCATTTATCTGTTTTGACATATTTATAGCCCCGTAATTCATGCAAATATTGACGGATTTTGACCATTATCAAACTCATCCAAGATGGTATCTAAGCCCCGAAGTTGGTTCGCGCCCTGACGTTTCGTTCCAACTACTGGCGGTTAACTTAAATGTAGCCCCCAGCGGTGAAATAAAAATCAATGGTTCGCCCCCAACTACTCCAACAATGTTAGAGGTATAGCACGACGAGAAACTTTTGGAACATTACGTCGTAGTCAGCAAAATAACGTCCGATAAAAAACGGCTGACCAGTCGACTCTCATGTTATGGGAGTAGCCCCCAACATGAAATGAGAAACTGATCATGAGACAGTCAAGTGAAAAACTAGACCTAGACCTAGTTGATGCCAAGATCAAATTTCTAGCACAGATATATGAGATGCTGATGTGACTAATGTACAGCTTTAATCTAACCATACCCAATGGGCAATGTATACATACCTATATTGAGGTGCTATATTGGCATGTTCTTCCTCAAACAAAATGTAAACAACATCGACCGGAAGCTACAAGAAGACCCTGAAGAGTTCCAATAAAGGGGCGTACTAAAGACGGGATCTGATCATGAATAGGCCATGCAAACGGACGTTCTTTCCTTGAACTATAATGATTGAACTATATTAAAAATAAACGTTTTGAACTTACAGAAAAGGTCCACATTTTTATCAAGAGAATCTGAAACAAAGCTTTACATAAACATAACGTCAGGAAGTAGCTTATATGTTATTTAGAATACTAAAGTGAATAGTCGGGCAAAGAAAACCAGTCTAAGTGCGTTCGTTGGCCTTCCAAATGTTCTCACATATTAGAACGACGGTCAAGTTCTGCTTACGTTGCCCAGTTCCGACCTTTGAAATAACTCTTTGAAAGCGAGGCTGTGTGGAAATGTAACCATGGACATAGTCAGTCGGGACGTTTTAGGATTCCTAAACTATAAATTAATTTCTTCGCATGTAGAGAGGTTTTAACGGGGGATTTTATTTTTCTATTCCATAAGAAATTATACCGGATACATTCACTCCATTTTTACAAACTTTAACTTTCCTTGCCCGACTGTTCACTTTAAACAAATGTAACGTGCCTGCATACGAAATGTAAATAAAACTAATGACTCATAAATCCTTGATAAAACCTATATTATTTTCTTCCGGTCCTGATTCATGCTTAATGTTCATGTATACATATTGCAGTATACAGAAAGCTATATACTACTAGATGTAACTGTTAGTAGGTATAATTTATAATTCCAGTTGCTTTTATGCTATGATATGGGTCTAACTGTTTCTTAAGCTTGTACAAAAGTCATCCTCGATATTCCAGGTTCAACGATCCACTATGGCAAGCCGTTTTGATATTTAATACATAATAGCTTAAGTTAAAAAGTTATTTAGCTTAAGTTGAAAAGATTTCAACTTAAGTTAAAAAGATTTCAACTTAAGTTAAAAAGATTTCAACTTAAGTTAAAAAAACTAACATAATCAAACTTTTTTTAACTTAAGTTGAAATCTTTTCAGCTTAAGTTGAAATCTTTTTAACTTAAGTTGAAATCTTTTCAGCTTAAGCTGAAATCTTTTTAACTTAAGTTAAATAACGTGATAATGCAAAATAATCTTTTCTAGCTGAAGTTGAAAAGATTGTTGCACTATGATAATGCAAAAAGAATTTGTCTTAAGTTAGATTTCTCATTTTTGCATTAACACTTATTTTAACTTAAGTGTAAAAATATATCGATCGCTGTTCCAATATTGTGATCATGCAAAAAAAGTCAAGTCAACCGTGAAATCGCCTTTGGACTAGTCCAATATACTCATCCAATGAAAACACTCCATACATAACAGCCAATCACAGTCGCCGTTTCGAAACTGCTTTGCGTGCGATGACAACTGCCTAACAAGATGGCGGCCCTCAATATTTATATGCCGAGTACCCATTGCATATTAGATTAAAACACTACTTAGAGAAACACAACATCATTAACACTAACCAAAGCGGGTTTAGAAACAATAGGTCTACACTAGACTCGCTCGTTAGGCTCACGTCAGAGGTTAAAAACTCGCTAAGTAAAAACCATCATGCTATAGCGGTATTTCTAGACCTAGAGAAAGCTTATGATTTAGTCTGGCATGAAGGACTGTTATTATCCCTTAAAGAAATAGGTATATCTGGTAACATCCTCAGATTTCTCACCCATTTCTTAACTAACAGGAAAATTCAGGTTAGAGTAAATAACTCCCATTCAGAGGAGAAACTGCTAGATAACGGGGTCCCTCAGGGTAGCGTCATCTCCCCTACCTTATTTAACATCTTTATAAATAAATTACATCAACATCTAGTAGACCACTCCAAAAATAAACAGATAGCTAGCATAGCCCAGTTCGCAGATGATACCAGTATTTGGAACACCAATAACATCATATGTCATAATGGTAGAGTCATTCGAAGAACTTTAAATTTAATTCAGGACTGGGCTGATAAATGGGGTTTTAAAATCTCTAAGGGTAAAACAGTAGCTATGTCCTTCTCTAGGAAAATTAGAAAACCAGATCTATATCTAGGCGACAAGCGCATTGAGTACGTTAACAAAGTGAAATATCTAGGAATGATTTTAGATCCAAAACTATCATGGAGACCACATATATACAATACATCAAGGAAAAATGTAAAAGGGCCCTTAATACACTTCTTTATGTTTCTGGCAACAATCTAGGCTCTAATAAAAACACACTTTTGAATATATACAGAGCCCTGATCAGATCCAAAATAGATTATGGTTGTCAAGTATATCATTCGGCCTCAGATAACGTACTCAGTGAGCTAGACGTAATACATCGTAGGGCACTTAGAATAGCACAAGGAGCCATTAAAAACACTCCGTCAGTTAGTTTATTAGCTGAATCCGGCGAATTGCCACTAAATCTCAGGAGGGAAAAACTCATTCTTAAGTATTGGGCTAGAACAGAAACATTAGGTACAACTTTCCCTCCTACTAAACTAGTTGCTAATGCTAAGGGAACTGTTTATAGAGATAAATTACATCAACATAAAAAACCAGGATATGATCATCAAGTTAATAGACTTTTATCTGAACTAAATTTAGATCACATCAGCATAGATCAACAGTTTCAGAATCCCATCGCACCTTGGCTATTACCTAAACCAGTAATAAACTATGAGCTACTTTATACCACCAATAAAAAGCAAAATCCAATAGGCGCTAAGGTAATATCAATGGCAACTATAGAGGATAAATATAGTGATAGCATAAAATACTATACTGACGGGTCCAAAAACCCAACAACAGGTAGAGTAGGTCTAGGTGTTTTTTCCTCTGACGACAACACAAACATATCGGTTAGGATCTCGGACAACTGCTCTGTGTACTCCAGTGAACTTATAGCTATAGGCTTAGCATTACGTTTATTAGATCAGTCCAAACCAGATAAGGCAGTCATTCTATCAGATAGTCTTTCGGCCCTTCAATCTATTGAAACCGGAAACACTACTAGACCAGTTACCCTCAACTCTATTCTTTGTTCCCTACAACTCATATCAGATCAGGGTAGAACAGTAGAATTTGTTTATGTACCATCTCATGTAGATATTCCAGGTAACGAAGCTGCTGATAGGTTAGCTAGGGAAGCTCTTGGTCATAACGTAACTGATGTAGATGTCAGACTTACCAAAACTGAAGCCTATTCTCTCATCAATGTAGCTATAGATCAGAAGTGGGACAAAATTTGGGAAGACAGTTCTAATAATTTAAGGCAGATTTTAGACAAACCAGTTAGGAAACCTAGACTTTTCGGACACTCCAAAACCGATGATAGAATTATCACACGGCTTAGATTAGGCAAAACTAAGTTAAGATCAAACATAAGTATTATGGTAAGACACATGTCATCCAATTGTGAATTCTGTGGTAATTTAGAGACTATTGATCATGTTTTTTTCTTTTGTTCTAAACATTTTTCGGCAAGACTAGAACTTCTCAGGGAACTCAATAAACATCATATTCCCATAAGGTCCATCAACCATTGTCTAGCTTCACTGGATAAACAGAGCATAGTCCACACACTTTTACTCAACTTTCTCAAGACAATAGATTTTTATGACAAGATATAACACGCATTATCCCTAAATATACAACACACACACAAATAGGAACATGGCATGTAACCAATTCAGTAGACCGTCACCATTTCCTTACTATGGGTTGCCTAGAAATAGGTCGGGGCGGTGGACCTAATTGGCCAACATACCATTTCTCTCTCTCTCTCTCTCTCTCTCTCTCTCTCTCTCTTGTGATGTGTTGGCTGTTGTTTACTTCATTTTCTCACTCCTGGTGTTACTAGAGTGCCCATCAATGGGGACGAGCCTGGAAGAAACCCGATGCCATTGTTGTATTTGTTAAAAAAGGGGTGTGTGGACGAGGTTATGAGTTCCGATGGGTGATGTGTGATGTGTTGGCTGTTGTTTACTCAGTCTTCACTCTGGTGTTACTAGAGTGCCCCAGCAATGGGGACGAGCCTGGAAGAACTCCCGATGCCATTGTTGTATTTGTTAAAAAAAGGGGTGTGTTGACGAGGTTATGAGTTCCGATGGGTGGTGTGTGATGTGTTGGCTGGTTGTTTACTTCAGTTCTCACTCCTGTTGTTACTAGAGTGCCCCAGCAATGGGACGAGCCTGGAAGAACTCCCGATGCCAATTTGTTGTGATGTTTGAATTATCCCCTATATTTGTTTTGCGACGTGATGTCGTTATTGATATATGTTTATGGAGAAAAGGAATAGACAAGAGGTAATGGGAGGAGTATTTGCTATGTTCTTTGTGAGAGATGGAGAAAAGATAGAGTGTTGAGGAAGAGTGGTGGAGAAGATAGAATTTTTTGGAAGTGAGAGAGACGTAGAAGATATAGGGAGAAAAGAACAGAGTGGGTGGCCAATCAGGTTCACCACCCCGACCTATTTCTGTGGCAACCCATTATAAGGATATGGCGATGGGTTTATTGAATGGATTTCACCCTTAGATAGTATGAAGATAGCTGAGAGGGGTTGGACGAAGTATGATGGCCATTCAGATCCCCCGCCCCCGACCTATTCTAGGCATCCCATAGTAAGGAAATGGTGACGGCTTATTGAATGGGTTACTTACTTAGTTCCTGTTATGTTTTTGTATATGGAAAC
>SAYR01019970.1:986401-1090263 GCA_004382745.1 Argopecten irradians irradians
TACCTTACTGTAGGACAAGTCCTTCTGCTGTCATAGTTATCTGTATATCTACCTTACTGTAGGACAAGTCCTTCTGGTGTCATAGTTATCTAATATCTACCTTACTGTAGGACAAGTCCTTCTGGTGTCATAGTTATCTGTATATTTACCTTACTGTAGGACAAGTCCTTCTAGTGTCATAGTTATCTGTATATCTACCTTACTGTAGGACAAGTCCTTCTGGTGTCATAGATATCTAATATCTACCTTACTGTAGGACAAGTCCTTCTGGTGTCATAGTTATCTGTATATCCACCTTACTGTAGCACAAGTCCTTCTGGTGTCATAGTTATCTGATATCTACCTTACTGTAGGACAAGTCCTTCTGGTGTCATAGTTATCTGTATATCTACCTTACTGTAGGACAAGTCCTTCTGCTGTCATAGTTATCTGTATATCTACCTTACTGTAGGACAAGTCCTTCTGGTGTCATAGTTATCTAATATCTACCTTACTGTAGGACAAGTCCTTCTGGTGTCATAGTTATCCTAATATCTACCTTACTGTAGGACAAGTCCTTCTGGTGTCATAGTTATCTTATATTTACCTTACTGTAGGACAAGTCCTTCTGGTGTCATAGTTGTCTAATATCTACCTTACTGTAGGACAAGTCCTTCTGGTATCATAGTTATCTGTATATCTACCTTACTGTAGGACAAGTCCTTCTGGTGTCATAGTTATCTAATATCTACCTTACTGTAGGACAAGTCCTTCTGGTGTCATAGTTATCTAATATCTACCTTTCTGTAGGACAAGTCCTTCTGGTGTCATAGTTATCTAATATCCACCTTACTGTAGGACAAGTCCTTCTGCTGTCATAGTTATCTGTTTATCTACCTTACTGTAGGACAAGTCCTTCTGGTGTCATAGTTATCTAATATACACCTTACTGTAGGACAAGTCCTTCTGGTGTCATAGTCATCTAATATCTACCTTACTGTAGGACAAGTCCTTCTGGTGTCATAGGTGGCCTTACATATCCCACTCGTGATGTAAACACTCTTACATTTAGATCTAAAACATTCATAATCAATTAATGCCACCTTGAATTAATCAAAAGTCTAATTACTATTATCAGAGAAGGCAGACTTTCTGCTTTTTTTCAACTCTATAATCGATTCTTCACCACTGGAAAGCCAAAGCACCCTAGATACTTGCTGAAATCTTTTAATTTAGAGAAATTTTTCTCTAAGCTTGTTTTACTTTTATTGACTATAAAATGAAATAATCGTTGTTTCCATGGTTTTATATAACATAGCCACTATTGTCGTTATATCGACTAACCTCAAGTATTTCTTTTCATGATATTATTTTCAAAGTTCCAAACTATCGAAAAAAGTACACAAAATAGTTTATGATCTACACTACTACATGCATGCTTAAAACATCAAATACAACCATCTACATATATAGTGAAACCATAAAAGACATTGAGATACCGTATAGCCGGTTATTTTTTGAGGGTCAAAATTTTCACAATTTCATCTAAAATGTAAATATTAAATTCTAGCGGTTTAAAATTTTCCTGATTTTATTTTCAGGATATATATGGTTCAACCATTTCTTAAGATTTTGTGGACAAAATTTTAGTGATTATAGCAATGTCTTATGAAATCATGAAAATATCGACCCCGCGAAAATAACTGACTATACAGTAGTGAGCGATGGTTAAAGTCACTGTACAGAACTGTAAATTGGGATATTTTGGATGTGGTCATATTATGGCTTATTTGGCGTTTGGCATGAAAGTGCCAAAATTCAACACAACGAAATTTGGCTACTTATTTATTTGTTGTATATAACGATCAATACATCTACATGCCATTTAATATGCAAGTGAACACAAACTCTCGGATAAATTACTCGATCACGTTAAAATTGTTGATTGTGCGAGCCTTTCTTTTGTAAAAACATGCATGTCATTAGATATGTGACAATTAATCACTTTTATTGAAGACAAATATTTCATAATGTATCAGTATGACTTCAAAACTACTCATTTCGGCTTTTCATTGTTGCGGGATCTATGTGTATAGACAAAATAAATCTTTAGAATTTTTTCATTTCAATCAAATTATATGCCAAAATTAGCACAGAATGGGGAAATACCAAATTTAAATGCACCAAAATTAAACCACCACATTTTGATACAAAAATGCCAAAATTTCCTGACGCCAAAATCTCCCAACTTACAGCACTATATATAGTATATACTTACAGTCCTGTGTAGGTCGGCGTTGTTTGGCTGGTAGATGGAGCAGACATCCCGGGATACATGGCCGGATATCCCGTGGGATGGACATTTATCACATTAGGCATCCACATATTGGGATTAGCAAAAGACGTGGGTGGCATTGGGGGTAGAGGGAGCGGCCCGAGAGACGAAGAATTTCCAGCACTTCCTGGCGCTAAAGACTGACTGACATTATTCTGTCCAACTGAATTTGTTGGATGCATGGATGAAATCAACAGATTGGAATTGCTATTGTTTACAAGGCTAGAATGTAGTCTCTTTCTTGTCAGTGGTCCAGAGAACTGAATGGATGATGGTACTGTCGTGGAAATTGACACAGTGGTGGTCGCTGAGGAAAGTCCGTTATAACTCTGGGAGAAGTTTGCCGCAGCAACAGTGGTTGGCAGATTAAGCTGAGACGTAGCACCTCCATACCCCAATGATAGTCTAGGTTGTTTTGCTGAATTTGACCCTCCAACAAGACTCACAGCAGTTTGTCCCATTAAGTTATTGGTCAGTCCAATAGGCTGACCACCATGGCCACTGACCATTTGACCAGACAATCCCGTAGATATTCTTGGATATGGTATTGTTAGTTTTTCACGTCGTATATTTCTCTGTCGTCCAGTTCCAATTCTTTGTTGAGTCATATTGCCGAAGTTTACTTGATACGGTAGATTGAGTGTGGACTGTGTGAGGTCAAGTATATTTGATCGTCCTTGCTGTAGGAAGAAGTCGTCAATGACTCTGGCCACATCAGCATCATAAGTGTGCCATTCTCCTGCTGTATCGCCCTCCCACTGCCAAAGTGAACCTCTCCCCCATGGTGAGTCGGGTGGATACAGCATCCGTCGGACAGGACGAGGTGTTCCTGTTAAAACCAATATCAGTCTCAAACACTACCAGGAGCATAAGTTATATATATACAGTCAAAAAAATTTATAACGAACACACTTACAACAAATTCATAGTTATATCATAGTAATTTTCAGTTCCGTCAATTAGTTTACTATAATATGTCTGCAATGGGTCTATTACGAAGTATGCTTATAACAAAGTCATTTGTTAATCCCCAAAGGTTCGTTATAATTTAATTTTAATGTCTTTATCCTATTTTACTGCCTCACTGATCAAAAGCTACTGCCAGATAAACATCAATACAAAATACTTCATCTGTAAATATGATTCCTGTCATTTTTTCCATGTTTAATGGACTACTCAATCGAAGTAAAATACAAATCCTTATTATCACTCCATTCCATAGATGATCAGACAACATCTCGATGTTTTTTTTAATCTCGCACCAAAATAAACTTTATATTGTAATATACTAACCATGTACATGTATTCTCTTTCTAATTATTAATAAATTCGGATGACAAAATTTTAGCACTTTTACCTTTGCTGGGCTCTTCAGGTCTTAGATGAAAACTCTAGAAAAGTTTATCATCAGATTTTTTTTTTTTTTTTTTTTTACATATGTATTCTACATGAATAAACATTTATTTCTTGGCATTTACCGTATATAAGATATGTATACATTTTCATACTGATATATACCTGTATTTCAAAAATACCTGCTAACAATGCAACTCCCTACCATAATAAAGGTACCAACATTTTTCTGTCAAAATATGTAAGTTTGCATATCTGACTATACACAAGTTGAGGTATTTTGATTGTGTCAGTCATCTGTCTGTTTGCAGGCTCATTCAGCAGACATGGTTTGTAATATATGTCATGTAACCTCTGTATACATTGGACAAATCAGCAGGCGGGGAATCAATAAAAAACAAACTTTCATCAGCATGTTTAGAAACCGGTGTCCATCTCAAAAACCATTTGTATCTTGTTTTTTTTGATGCATCATTTATTAAACAAATGCACGTATAGCGCACGGCGCGTGGCCTTCCCTATCAATGAAGTGAAAGTAGATATGTTCCACGGCATACAATACTGGGTATCTAAGATATGTTTTTTTTTGTAATTAAATGCATGCAATAAGCAAAACAGAAAGAAATACATATTCAATGAATATCTCTTGCTTTGTGCTGTGCCCTAATTATAGACTTTGCCTGAATTATATTTGTGATATATTAAAGTTGTGATTTCCCCAGTCTAATAACCCCTTCCAGTTCCACAATCGTTAGCATCAACGGCGTTGTTATATCAAAGTTGTACAAAGTTGTAACGTAAGACAGTGTGTACTTACCTGTGCCTAGGCGAATCTGGCACATGGCAATAAAATCAATAGAATACATATTAAGCATTCCGTCGATGGCACCTAGATTCAATGTGGTACTCTGTGACTTATTAGATTCAATATATTGTGTAACATGTGGCATGTAAGGCTTCCATCGTCCATATTCATTCATCCATTCCCAGACGATAACGAAATCTGTAGCGGACGACGCCATGTTGACAGATTAGTATCTGTTCTCGGGAGTTATGGCTAAAAATGATAAAAGATTCCGAGAAGCTCCGAAAACATACACTGTAAATTCTCATATCTTCGAGAATCGTGAATTTATGTATTAGATATCCCATTTCATCAAGTACACGGTAGAAATAATAAAATCTGTCTTATGTAGGTCTAGAGATAATTTTACTTGAAAATATAAGAATATAGTTTTTTTTTATTTCAAGGAAATAAACAAATTACCCATGATCCTTTGGCATTCCTGTAGCGAAGGAAATCTACCATCGACCGCAACTGACAGTGATGCAAGAAAAATATTTTAGTCGGGCCATCTAACAGCATGACTTATAGGCTGGTAGTTGGAAATTTCGTGGAAATGTACTAATTAAGCTATATATTTGTGTGGTAAGCATGTCATTTTGGGAATTATTGTAATCCGTGACAATGCATTATTTTTTTCCCAGTTCACTGCTAGTTTGACGGTCTTGTAATTTTCATTGTTTACAATGATCGATATTTTTAGGTAATAACTTCGAATAGTATCGAAATTTCGACAAAGTATTGATATCGTTAAGAACGGAATAGTACGATACCGTACCTAATTGTCACAGTCTAGGCTAGTTCGTCAATAAACGGATTGATGGACCAGCTCGAATTTCCAAAATTAAACTTCAGTAAAAACACAGAGTTCGAACTAGGCCTAGTCGAGTTGAAATCTTCATTGCGGACATGCCTGGTATATGCGGTGTAAGACAGAAAGTCTTTTACAAAACAATTGTAGGACAAGCATATAAATTGCTGATTTACATGAAAGATGATATTTAATCACTTCCCGAAAAAATAGAACATTTAATTTGTTATTATATTATGTAACTCAAGCCATCTGATCAAGGTCCAAAAAACAGTGTACACTGTTCAGATTCCCATGCTGACATATATACATCGCTGTGACACTTCATTATACTTGACAATTCCTCAAGCCAGCATGAGGCACGCATATATACCCAGTGGGCACACAACATCCGGAGGACGTTCGTATTAGGTCCGATCGCAACGTTGCATTTAGGTTGCAAAAAGGTTGCAAATGAAAGTTTGGGGAACGTTTTTTGACAACGTCCGCCGAATGTTTTCATATAATGTTTTCACAACGTTTGTATGTTACGTTGTTTATTTTCATTATTCTAGTATTTTGAAGTACAATAACAACAAAATATAGTGTTTATATAATATTTTAATGTCTTCTGCTCATCCTGCATGAAATAGGTGCAACAACTTCCACCTAGACTGTTTGTGTAGGAGCCATTCCATGTACTTCCGTGTGTACTTATATAAGCATTCTCATCTGTAAAAGAAAACAGAATAAAACATTAAACATCTATATAATGATTTAGACGATATATTTTTCATGTGCCGGTACGTTATTACATAAATAAAAACACAAATAGGATACAGGCACATCAGGGAATTTGTATAAGTTAATGTATATGTGTATACATACTCATAATACTGACTACACACATAGATAAAATAACTTACCGCGATATAATATAATAAACACATTCTTATAAAAATAAGTTTGTATACGAATCAACAAATACCTACCTTGAAGTATCTGTCGATATCTGGAAGTTATATTTCCTGTTTGGATGCTGTCGAGGCTAAGAAATGTTATCGGTGTGAAGCACGTGTGTACACAAAGTTTGAATGAACAAAGAACCGGAAGTGAAAATAACCGCGCAAACACCAAACAAATCTTTACGAGTTTCCACTCCTAGTTTCTGTAGTGTGCGGGGAAAATATGTAAAATGTCATATAAATAAAATCACAATTTTTTCCTTTATGGGCTGATAAAGTAAATTTTTGAAGCCAATGAAAATGCTCGTAACAAGCAAAATTGAATTATATTGGTATAAAAGACAATTTATTCTAGTGATTTTATTTTTTTGTTTTAAATAGTTAATACCGACCCCTAGCGGATAAACTTTAAAATGAAAGGGAGGTAACACAACTCTTTTATCATAACTCGGTAGTTAACATATTTGACGTAATAATCGGTATGTGAACTTGGTATTTATAATTATACTTTTTGTTTTGTTTTCATCTATTCAATTAATACCTATAGTATCTGTAATTAGAAAAAATAAAACTATTTAAAAGTACAAAAAATGATTAATTATTTTTTTATTAGTTAATAATTATTGAAAAAATATAAGGCCTACTTGTATGTATCATTATTTGAATAGATTCATTCGCTTTCTTTAAAAGTTGTTTCCAACAATAATACTTTTTGAAATATATTAAATTGTTGTCAAAGTTTTTTTTCCTAACCATATAAAAACATTCTCAGGACGTCAAGTGCTAATGTCGTGAGGACGTTTGGAGAAAAACGTTCTCACAACATTGTCAGAATGTCCCCGACGTCGCAACCTAAATAAACGTTGCCAAAATGTTGTCCGGACGTTATGTGCCCACTGGGTATGTTTACAGCATACCTGTCAGCTATTCTGGATACCCCAGGAGTCACTTAGAATTTCATAACTTTTCATAACACCCCACAAAATCTCCTTGTTTTTCCCCCACAATAAGCTGCAGTTGAGTTTCGGGCTCCTTTTTCATCGCTTTGCATCTTTTAGTAGATTATTCATATTTTTCCAAAATTCTAATTCTGAAGAAAATAATTCTAGGTGGTATTTTTCACCAAATTAAGAAAAATTATGAGGCATGTTGTGACATCAATTATTACAAGAAAAATCTTAAATTTTGACAAGACCGAAATGCCACAGAATTGAGGGTGTCCAAAGGTATTGCAACAAAACCTTTACGTCTTGGTTGCGAGTTTGAATCCCATGTAGGGCAGTTGTCAGGTACTGTCTGCAGGTTGTTGGTTTTTCTCTGGGTACTTCAGTTTTCCTCCACCAACAAACCTGGCATTAAATGACATTAACTTAATTAAACCAAACACTAAGGGGTTCATGATATAGCTGTATGTGACAAAAAGTGAGAGTTACATGTGGATGATATGTACATGATCAAATTGATGTTAAAATTGAGAACTCACCTGTACAGTTTTGTGCAATTTTTGCGAAATTGCTGTTTTTTGGATGGATGAAGGACAGTCACTCTAATTGCTTAGGAAATTTTTTCATTTCGGGCCTTCCACAAAAATTTAAAGACATTGTGAATCCTCTTCTGGTTTGAAAGACTCAAAATACAAGAGAACATAAACAAATAGTTGTGGCATTCACATGAATTTGAAAATTAAGAAATATTCAAATAGAACTGATTCTATCACTGCAGTAAAGAGGAGCGGATAAATGCATGGCCAGACACAGTCTCAAACCTGGCTAGAACTTCCAAATTCTCAGAATTGAGGTACTTGGTGTCTGAAAATCAAACCAATCCTGAAATCCACAAATACTTATAAAATTATGTAATGACAACGTTAACATTGCCCTTCTGTATGTTTTGTAGATCAAGCATTGTACAACAGAAACTGCCAAAGTACCAACCATGGCCACAGAAAGTGCTGTCCACAAGCGTAACATGGAGAGTGCCATACTCTTTATGCAACAGGAGCATGCCAATACGTTAAAAGCTTTACATGAAGAAATCAGAAATTTACAGAAAAAGTGTTCAGGTCGGTAAAACAATTTTAATCTGTAGTACACAAAATTTTTTTTTTTTTTTGTAGCTAACTCAAAGTGTCACAGCAGAGGGATTATGCTGTCATGTAATCGACAAAAAATTCTTGAGAAACAGAAAACAAGGGGAAGGGTCCTTTAGGGAAATATATATGTTAATTATTTCTTAAAATCCTCTTCTGTTGTATCAATATCAAAAGGATTTGGTTGGTTGAAAAGGACATAATATATATGTTCTTTATGACCTATTTCGAAGATTAGCTAGCATGTAAAATATCACGTAACATTCAAAGACATAATTTTAAGCCCACCATCCTCAGATCAGTAATGTTACTATGGTATGCTTAAAACTTCTTTACGAGGGAACTTAATGTGTTTGTATTTTGTGCTTCACATTAATGATCGTTTACAGTTTTGATTTTTGTTTGTTTCAGATTTAACGTTCCAGATAAACATGCAAGGTCTTGGCATAGATGACACTGGTATGTATTTCAAGTGGTGGTGTTGCGATTAATCAAGTTTATCAAGTATTGTTGGTTTGAGGTGTTTGACCAATAATCAAGTAAGAAATCTGTAATCAAGTTTTGTCGGAATTGTCCGACATCATGACATACGAAACTAAAACCTTCTTACATTAACACTGACCAGTCGGCACTATAAATAATGGTATGACTGTAAAATTTACTCTTATTACCATCTTTTGAAATGGTTCTGTAAGATCACATCCTGATTTCAATACTGATTGAAATAAATCAGAATACGAAAGTGTGCAGTCAGTACTCAAATATGGCGGCCACCTGTGGTTGATTTGCCTACTCAGTCGGCTTTCCAGCTAACATCTTGGACAATGATTAAATCTAAATGCCTATCAGATACACAATAGACTTGATTGATACCACTTGGAATTACACAAGGTATGATTAATTCTTTGATTGTAAAAACATCGTTGTTGAGATCCTCATTATAGTGTCACCGGCAATTCACAAGCTAACTAGGCCTGCCGTTGTGTAAACAAAGTGTCAATCATCGTGTCAAACTCCTCTCGCCAGTTAATGTTAATGAACAGAAGGTTGTTTTAAGCACTGATTGACAATAAGAACCGTTAGATTTTGTTCTTCAAAAGTGTTTGGAGTCAATGCAAAATGTTTTGAACAAATATACAAAAACTGAGATTTTGTTTGTAAATAAGTTTTTTCCAAAATGAAACTCAAAAACATACCTGCGCACTATACGCGGATGCGCACTATACGCGCAAAAATACGGTAAACGAAAGTAGTGTATAATCAGCCGATCAGTAAAACATGCAAAATTGTGTTAATGTTGTGTGTTGTCGCTCATATCAGTTCAAATATCAAGCGTTTAAACAAATTGAAGAGCATTATTTATAAGCACTATGTTGCAATGTAAATGTTCATGCAGATCGAAGGAGTATGATTTTATTTGTGAAAACAATTAAGCGACCGGAGAACATTTCAACACGTGTAGAAGAAAGTTTGTACAGCTTTCTTGAAAAATGTACGCTGTCTTCAGTGGTACCAAAGTGATATAATCAATTTTAATTGATCATCTGTTGGTTTTAATACACAAAACTGATGATCGATCTTAAAATTTTAACTAATTCCCAACACTAATTTCAAGTGATATTTGAGGGCAACTTAATAGGCTCAATGTATAGTAGCTATATATAGATTGATATTAGAAATTACTTAAATAGCATCTTCACTCAAGTTTATTAAGTATTTCATCCATAATATGTGAGGATTCAAAATTGTATAAATGGCTTGTCTGACAGCTGAGTTTTGTTAATGAGACAATCAGCTTCTTGTTAATTGAATTAATAATTGCAAGATTCTAAGCCAGATAAATGTTTATTATGTGAAGTGAGTTTTTGTCACATTTACTGAATTAACCAGGTGGGTGATACAGGCTCTATGGGCCTCTTGTTTGATGCTCACATTATCCTCGCTGATATCAAATCAGGTTGATTGGTGCATGGAGCCTAAAAGTTGTTGCACATCTTTATGACATTCTGTATCAGTATTTGTGTTTGGAATGCTAAAGGAATTTCTTATCATTACAGGTGCTACATCTACAAAAGTACAGGAACTACAGAAAGAAGTGGAAGAGAAATCGCAGCTTCATACAAAATTAGAGAAGGAGCTAGAAAGAAAGGACAAAGTGGTTCGAGATATTGAGTTATTGGCTAAAAAACAAAAAATGAAACACCTTGATGAAGCTCGTAAAAAGACACAAGAAGTTGATCAATATAAGGCAGAGCTCGAATCAAAATCAAATCAAATTGCTTACCTGACATCTGAACTTCACAAACTAAAGCGTCTTCAGCTGGAGTCAACGCCAGTGACAAAGACGGTTATTGCAGATGGACACATTGTGCCAGTACCTCCGTCTCGAGATCAGTACTCGGGCCGTGCTCGTCGCGGTATTATTCGTAACAGCAAGCCAAGTGTGGATCCCGAGGAACTTGGAAAACGAGCTGTTAGAACAAGTTCTGGAAAATCAACAAGTTCTTCACGATCAGATTCGCCAATTGAATTGGCGAAGCCATTTTTACGCTTAAGTGATGAAATAGACTCTGATGTCCAAATAAAAGGTAATGTTCGTCACCCTCTCCCTCCAATCAGGTCGTCAGGGAGTCGTGAGGAGGCGGGCGCTGGTCGACAGGTTTATCTACGTAAGCTTCCCGTCCCTCCACCGCAGCTAACAACCACAAAACACGGCAGGACGAAAACCAGGGAAATCCTCGCCGTGGATCAGGTGTCGGGGGCCGAATCCACAAAGTGGGCTCAACATTCACATAGCCGCGAGTATAATTGATGTTGCAATGAACTTTTAATTGTTAGTGCCACAAATTTCCACACTTCTTGTTCACAAGTTTAATTTTGCCTAGTGTCACTAGTGTAAATTTCAAAAATAATGAACACTTGAGGATTGAAGTTCCACTTTCATTTGAAAAAAAAAAAACCTTTCCAAACTTGTATATGAAGAAAGAAAATAGATTGGTATTGTTTTGACATTTTTTACCTTAATCATATAAATACCATTTGGAATTTTGATTTTGTCATGACACATAAAAACTAACTAGTCCTATTTGTAATTTTTCAAAAAATGGATTCCAGTTCTTTCCAGAATTCAAAACAACCTGGTGAATATAGCTAAAATTTGTTAAAATATCTTTGTTTTTTTGGTATGTTACTCTAATGTTTACATTATATAAACATTTTGGCAACATTTTTTTCATATTGCTAGTTTTTTGATGATAACAAATTTAATTTTGTTTGAAATTAGATTATGTTTTGTTTATATTTTGTGATTACCTAGCTTTTAGCAATAGATAGAGGATTCTGATTGGTCAGTATGTCACCATAAGTAGAAGTCTTGTGATTGGCTGTCAGAATTAGTTGGATGAATCTGGTTGGTCCTTTTAAAGGGGTCTTTTAATTGACTTTTAGATTAAGAATTCTGATTGGTTAGCGTCAATGTTCTTCATGTGATTGTGGTGTTCATAACGTACATCATACTTGAGATGTATTCCTAGTGTGTTTAATGATAAACAAAGAAAATGGTACAGGTTTATTTGTTCTCACAAACTTCAGAACAAATTTAGGTTAATAGATCAAAATATCTTCAAAAAAGATGTAAAAATATTCACAACCAATATACTCTGACTTTGTTTGTATCTCACAAAATATGTACATTTGAGTTTTATGCAAAGCAGATTGAATCATGATTTTCAATTTAGGGATTTCAAATAGAAACTTATTATTTTACATAAAATGGTCTTAAAGTGTTTGATATACATTTGTATAGATCTTTGTGATTGAAGTTTGCATTTAGTACTGTACACCAATTTTCTGTTGCTGCTACTAAATTTTTGTGATTTTCATTTAAAAACAAGTTCATGAAGATTGACATCCACAGATTTAAAGATTGAGTGGAAATTCCTCATAATGTTAATGCTGTTTATATATTAATTTGCGGAGATGAACTTTCAAAGAATTACTTGGATCAAGAAATTTGCGTAAATAAATCATGTGCGCAAAAGAAAGTTGGTTTACTAGCTTCCAAGATTGTTCAAATTAGGGGTTGTAAACTCGGATTTTGGCATTTGTCATTTGATGAGATTTGAAAATATATTAAGGCCATCCAGTATTCCTACCTGGTTTTCTAGGTCAATGTGTTTCTGTGCAATTCAGTGTGTCGTTTGTTTACATGTATAGAATGCGATGTAAGTTGTTTGTTTACCTGTGGTATGTTAGTGTGATAACTTAACAGATAATTAATGTCTAGAATGTTTTATATCAATGTTTTCTTTATACTTTTATACTGTGATATGTGTGTTTAGAAAAGACTGATACAGTACTTTAATTTAATTTACTTTATTTTAAACAAAAACCTCTTCTGTAAGTTTTCCATGTTTATATGTACAGATTATTTGAACTATTCACCAGAAATGTAAACAAATATCAAATTTATTTTTGAAATGAGATCTTCATGAATCATACATCTGTTTTATTGAATTCCTGCTTTTGTTTAATATGAAATGTTTATTGTGAAGAAACTGTTGTTGTTTTTATTGTACACATTTATAAAACAGGAAATTGAGTTTTATATTCTTTTGTTGGACAAAGAACAAATATTTTTACCCCAAAAATCATTTGAAGGCTACAGAAGAATATAGATACATTCAGTAAAGGTATGTAGAGCCCTCTGAACAAATTTGATGCGTCTCTAAATCCTGTCAAAATTTCTCTGATTTGATCTCAGCAATATTAAGCCATAGTGATACTGTGAAAACTATCTCACAGAGCTGATTTTACATTAGAATGACACCGATGAACTGTAGCTTATTATGTTGGACAGGAGAGAGGGACAGGGGCTGTTTTTTCTAGATCCTAGGAGGGATTGGGGACAGGGTGGGTGGGGCTCATTGTGTTTTAGGGGGTGACAGGCAGTTCATATCTTCAAAGTGCTTGATATTTAACAATTAAATGTTTAAGGTATTCTGTGCTTGGAAATCTTAAACGCTTAGTATGAAGTATGTAATGTTTTGTGTAAATGACATTGAATGTTGTTTTTGTACTTAATGATGAGAAATAACTCTTTTATAGATGGTCAGGGTCTTGTGTGTGAATGAAAGGAAGAATTAACCAATTAAATGCAATATTGATCCATTTCAGAATCCCAAATCAAAATGACTATGTAATAGTCAAAAAAAAATTATTGCCAAAATATATTGAATCTCTTAAGTTGTTATTTTTTTTTTTTAGTTTTAAATATAGAAATATTTTGAAACAGATTTTCAGAAGCATAATCCAGTCAGTGTTGCTTAGAAGGGAAATATGTCTAGTATTATAAGGTTTTATTCAATTTATAAGGAAATTATTATTCAATTCAAATCTTCTGATTTTTTTTTTTAAATAACCATGAAGATACCTTTGCTCATTGAGTTGAACATCATATCTATACAGGGTATGACCTTTCTGTGATTAAGTAGCGTTTATCCGTCCAAGTTTTAATTTAAGCTTCTACAAGAGATGGCTGATTTCTGGGTGTACACATGTTCACAGTTCTGTAGTGGTGATTAAAATGAGAGTGATGATATATTAAATATCATTTTAATATATTGACATGTTTCTTTAAACAAATATCTCACAAGTTGTGATCAACATAGACAAATAAAACTGATAAAACTTTTCTTATTTGTTGTGTTAATTATTTCACCTGGTTTAAAGTCATACCATGGCATCAAACGTTCTTTCATCCATCAGCAATTCATATATGAATCAACTTCTTGGAAACCACTGGCCGGAATTTAACCTTGGAGGGTAGCATCTTTAAGACCGGATAGGGATTCTTTTTAGCCGCCACCCCTTTAGTGCCAAGGGGTCAGAGCCAAGATTTAAACAAACTTCGGTCCATTTGCTCCAAGGATGTTTCGAACCAAATTTGGTTACAATCCATACAAAACTTCATGACATATAGCGATGTAAAGTAATTTCATCTATTTCCCCCTATTGGGCCCCATCCCTCCTGCTTCCTTGGGTCAGAGCTTTATTTATACAAACTCTACTGCCTTTTCCGGAAGAATGCTTTAAGCTAAATTTTGTTACACTTCATGCAGAACTTTATGACTAGTGGCAATTTGAAGAATTTACCTCTATTTCCCCTATTGGTCTCCGCCACTCCTGCCCCCGGGAAAGAGTCGGAGTTTATACTAATTCTGTTCCCTTTTCCCAGAGGAAGAAAAAAAATACAACAAAGAGCTGATGTACTGAAGTGATTCTGTTTTAATGAACCAGATGGAAATGGTATTATGAATTCTACAAATAAATGACATGATTTCCAAAGAAATATTTACAAAACAAAATTGTGAGCATAGCATGAATCAGAAAAAAGTAATCACCTTTAGTTAATGTAATTTTATATTGATACACACAAAAATATCCGAATTCTTGTCACTTGCTTTGATCCATTTCACTGATCCCAAAGATCATACTGACTGAAAAAGACCCAACAAACACATACTCAGGTTCTTTACACATACATCTACCAACTTCCTTTCGTGTGTGAAATTTTCGCAAAGTTCACAATCGAAGTAAATTTGAAAATGTTTCTCTTCGCAAACTGATATCTACATCATTTATACTGATAAGAATTGTCATTTCATTTAACACTGTTGTAAATCTTTGCAAGTTTAAAAAAAAAATGAAAATTGTGAAATGTAGTAGCCACAAAAGAAAATTAGTTTACAGTAATCAGAGGAACAATTTCTGCTCCTCAAGGATCAAATATTTTGTGATGGTGATTATATCGTCATTTGACTTTGAAGGAAATTCTGACTTTTGAAATAGTATTTACATATAAATTATTTACAGAGAGTAGTAATTAAGTTTCTACTTACACACATAATGATACACACACAAAATTCTTTCATTAAATGAAATTAAACATACTAATCACTCATCCACTCTTCAATATGATGACAAAATCTTAAGATTTTAATATACAATTTTCATATAATCAAAATCTATATATGACAAAATTTCTAAAAGATTTTGAATACTATACAATTTATAAAGTTTGCATTACATTCACAGAATATGAAAGCTTCTATTTCCTGCATAAGGATACAGTTGTACAAATGTGTGAATATTTCAGATTCCTGTGAGAGGATACTAAAAGGTTGCAAAAACACACATATCTATATACATTGATCAATGTAAAGTTGTCAACATCAAAGTTTTCTCTTATCAATAGTTTGGATGAGTTCGTTATAATTTCAATCTTATTTGGTCCTTAGTGTGAATTCAACAGGTCACAATGAGTCAATGACCACACAAATATTGACTGTCCACATAAACACATCTTCCGTCTGTCTCACAATGACTATAAATATCCTCTGTGTTCTCACATAAATAAATCCTCTCGATCTGAACTGCCAAGCTCCCCTTCTTCCATCGAGGAGAAATTGAGGAAGTGAGATGGACGATGAACCTCATGGTAAAATTCCTTGGGGTTTGATAGCTGTAATTCATACTTCATGTTGGGGTCGTGACGAACACCTGGAGAATGTCAAGAAAGGGATTGGTTTAATACTTGAAACAGACATTTAGCATATTCACCCCTAAAGACACATTTAAGCTCTTCTAAATCAAAGACTAGACCAGTCCATAATGAAATATTAGGGTGACTGAGTTAAATCTATAGGCAACACAATTTGTTTCCCTACAATTGCTTATTACAAGAATTTGAACTTTAAGCTAAAATATTTTAAGTAAATTGTTAGCCCTTATCCATGAAGATTTAATTCCATCAGTTCTGTGATTGTTTCATTCTAGTTAATTAACCCTTACCCATGAAATTGTAATTCCAGGAGCTCTGCGATGGTGTCATGAAGAATCCAAGGAATCGATCAGACAGAAGCATCTGCACACGTTCATAGTGGGAGGGGAGATAACCCTTGGGGTTGTTGCCGGTGTCAGTGTTCTGACGACCCCATTCACATCCGGTGGGAGTGAGTTTGTAGGCCGTCAGTGAACATGAGCCTGGTGTAAAGCTGCAGGTTATAATGACGGTTTTCTCGCCGTCCCAAGCCGGATTGTCGGCCATCACCTTAGCGTGTGTAGTGATGTCCTGTGGCGACAGCTGTGGTAACTCGTTAGGCTGGGTATGGATCCAACCCAGGGGCTCCATCTCCTGTAAACACATTGAATATAGTTTGTCTATTCTTACATCAGATTAGCAGCCAGTAATCTTTATTCTGTATTTTATATTACAAAGATATCTGCCCTTGTGAGTAGGCATTGATTGTGACGTCATGTGTTTATGAGTTTAACATCATTCTTTCCAGGAAAAAAAAAAGTTTTGCTCACAAAATAATGATGTCACAATGAACACCTACCTATAAGGGAGATAATTCCATAATATGCAATGACAGAGTTGCTCAGATTAATTAATTTCACAAAACTTATCAGGTATGAACATTTAAATGATTCATTTATGTCCAAAGTACCTTGAAATAATATAAAGTTTAAAAAATATTAATGTTTTATCAATTTTACCTGGAAAGCAAAATTTTTGAACAGAAAACATACAGAACTTCCATATTGCTTCCCTGAGGGCATTCTTTTGTTAAGGAATTAGTTATTAGGACCTGGTTACCATGGCAACCAAAATGTCAGCAAAAAAGACCCAGCATGTACATCTACACAAGTATACACTGCTTTTTACTACATACCTTGAGGTACTCTGACTCGGGAAGGATGTTAGGCAGATGGACGGTCTGGTGAGTTCCCCACTGTGGTGGGAGCACAATACATCTAATCTCCTTCACTTGAGGGTTGTCAGGGGGACTAACTCCATACAGGTAGCCGGCAATCTGGAATTAATCAGAAATATACAAAATGTTCCTCAGAAACTCTTCTGTATTCAAACACCTTGGCTAACCATACCCGATATCACAGCACAATATTCTCAAAGATCTATTTCTAAAGATCTACAATACCACAACTCAATTCAAACTTTATCAACATTACATAATACAGACAGATTGTGTTGTGAATTCACAAATTCACCATTAAGCCTTCAATCTAATTCACCTACCACATAATATCTGGTTATGTTTGTGTGGGACTAGTATTTCCAGTGGTGATGGAACGTCACTTTTTGCAATCTTCCTGCTGAAATGACGTTAGCGCGGGAGGTCATCTTTCGACGTCATTTCATCACCAATCGAAGCCTTAGTCCAACACAAACATTCACATGGTACATGAATTTGTCAAATTACATTGATTGTAATGATATATTAATCTCAAATATATCATCTTTGTCATATTAACATGGCTATCTGAAACAAGAGCAATCAGATTTTTTTCAACATGTTATAAATCTGATATAATAAAATAATTTTTACCTGAGCTCTGAGATCGGAGATAATGATGAACTTCTTGAGGACATTCTTGGGTAAGATGTAAGTGTACCCAGTCTCCTTGATATCATCTGATGACACATAGATATGGTTTGTACGCAGGTGTAAATTGGTCGCAGAGATAGCACGAACTCGCCACTCTGTCTTAGAGGCAAACGTCGATGTCTCGTAGTTACTGGTGGTCGAGGTGATAATTTCATCACCATGTTTGTTTACAGTTCTTGTGGTGGTTGCTGTGAGCTGAGATTGTTCTTTGGTTTGTTTCTCAATCTCTGCGATTTGTTGACGTTGAGCTGATGGGGCGGATATCTCCATACCAAGAATGATGTCACGGATTTCTGACTGTGTTAGGGACGCCACATTGACGCTGAAATAAATAAAGTTTATGACATATATAAGAAATGAAAAGTTTTAACTCATTCACCCCTGATGACACATTTAGTCTCTTTTTAATCAAAGACTAGACCAGTCCATTACGAAATTTCAGGGGTGAATGAGTTAGAATCACACATTGACATTGAAATAAACAAGTTTTTCTTATTCAACCCTACAGACACAATAAGGCTCTTCTAAATCAAAGGCTAGTCTAATCCATTATGAATTTTCAGGGATGGATAAGTTTATATCATAAATTGACAATGAAACATTTACACAGATGTCTCTAACATGATTCTGCCTTTATATTGAAGGCACCAAGTCTGCAGGGAGGATTTCACTTTTTTTCTACCTAAAATAATCTTTATGCTACCAACAGGATGAACATTTTCATTTCTGTTATTGAAAATGGACAAAATAAACTTATAAAGCTTGCCATAGTCGGCAAGGAGATCAACTTACTTATTTTTCTTGCCGTAGTCAGCCAGGATAAGATCCTTGAGCTGCATTTCTATTTTCATCCACTCCTCGTCAGAAAGTGTCGGCCAGATATGATGTTGTTCCGTTATTGTTGTTTTATCAGGTTTTAGTACGATCTTTGTCCTGTCATTGTTGACGTGCAATGCTCGCAGGATCAAGATCAAACGAGAGAAGGCCTATAAACATATATAATATTTCCCTCACATTTGCAGACTTATATAAGAAAGTAATTCCATGATTTCACCCATTACTCGTCAACCATTTTATAGAGGGACGCTTGATAGTGTAACTTATTAAATGGATCAATAAAATTCACTTACTTTATCACATTATATTTTTTGAATATAAGAAACGCATTTATATTAATTTCTAGAAAGTTCAGGCGAAATCAAGGTCGAGAACGACAACTCCATTTTACCTACAACTCCATTTTACCAACAACTCCTTTTTCCTTACAACTCCATTTTACCATTAAGTATCAATGTCACACACATCCATTGAAAGAAAATGTCATGACACACAATAAAGGTCTAAGGAAGGAGATAATGTGATAAAACATACTGTGTATGATGAAATGGTTTTGAGCCAGTCGTCGTAGAGATTAAACAGGACCATCTGTGGCTCGGTCGCCTTCAGGATCAGGTCGCCAAACTTTTCCACCTACAAAAGTACAGTGAAATCTGCCTTAGTGACAACCTCTGTATAAAGACCACTTTCTTTGGGTCTCAATAGTCAATAATAGCACAATGTAACCTGTGTATAAAGAACACTTGGCCACAAAGACCATTTTTTCCTTGAGCTTTAGATGATCTTTATACACAGGTTTGACAGTACATTGTGTTACACATCTCCATAAAAGACAATGTGTTTATAGTGGTATCCATGTTCATTCTACAGAGATAACTGTATCAAACATTATTTTGCTATAACCAGACTTAGTTGTATTGATTTACTGTTGGTTAAGTTTCACAGTTTCTTTCATTTTCTTTCTCTCAACTGGTCTACCTTTTTGATATAACTACCTTGTCAATGAATTAAGATATTACCTTGAGACAGGCCTGGAATGGAAGTTGGAGTTCACTGCCCTTGATGACGATGTTGGGGAAGTCGAGGAGATGCACCTCGAGAGGATCCAACATTCCTTTCCTGGTGACAATGATCTGTTTGGGTTGTTCCTCCACTGGCAGGGAACGGATCAAAGCGGCCACTTCTTCTGCTGTCTTCCATTTGGCCAACTGTTTAATTAATTATACTATTTTATGTAGAAAATTCATATAATTAATTTGAATTCACTTAAGCTAATATTTCTTAGAATCTAAGTTCTATCGTCATTTCTTTTTTCTATAGTATTGTTCTTGACAAATTGAAACAAATAAGGGGGTGCTTAATAAACAAAATTTGTACTAGCCTTTCATAAATTATTCACAAAGGAAGTCATAAATCAATTTGCAAAAGAAAACAGTAAAATAAAGCCTAATTTTTAGTCTGCGTTTAATTTTATGCAAGAGCAATTCATGCCTAAAAGGGGGGTCACTTACAGAAATGGGGATCAAATACAATAGTTTAAGGAAGGGGACCAAATGTAAAAGAGTATAGATTTCTGTGAGAAGATCATACAGCCGTACCTGTCCGAGACGTTTCTGACCAGCCCACACAGACGTGTGGATGATCTTCAGGAAAAGCTGGCCAGTACGAGGGTTGAAGATGAAGATGGCACCGTTGATGGGCTTGGTAGTCAGATTTCCCTCAAACGTCTGCAATAATAAAGACAAATGCTACCTTAATATCTGAAACTCTCCGATCATGATGCAACAATTAAATAGTTTGTATTAGATCAAATTTCAAATTTCATTATTCATCTACTTTACATAATTATCTGTGAAATATAATCTATGCTTGTATTTAGGGTAAAATATGACCTATGACCTCATCTATATCAATGACTTTCCATATTTCTACTTTACATAATTATCTGTGAAATATAATCTATGCTTGTATTTAGGGTAAAATATGACCTATGACCTCATCTATATCAATGACTTTCCATATTTCTACTTTAACATAATTATCTGGGTGAAATTAAATAGTTTGTATTAGATCAAATTTCAAATTTCATTATTCATCTATATCAATGACTTTCCATATTTCTACTTTACATAATTATCTGTGAAATATAATCTATGTTCATATTTATGGAATATGACCTATGACCTTATCTAATGTCATTTGACCTGCTGTGAAAGGTAACCTCGGATCGCTGTAAATTATGACCTCTGACCTATGTAATGTAAAACTTTGACCTTTAATGATCTATGCATTGCAACACTAACAAATATGATTGCTGACCTTCTGTTAAATATGACCTCCAACTACTCAGTAAACTTTGACCTCTATGAAATGTGACATCTGTCTTACATTGACGAGGATGTCCTTTTAAGTATGACTTCCAATTACACAGTAAAATTTGACCTCTAAACTTCTCCTTAAAATGTGAACTCTGACCTATGAAATATGACCTCTGAGTATTCTGTGACAATGAATGAGAACTCACCTTGTGGATAGTGACTCTGTAGACATTTGTGTCGTCCACAAACCAGATGATCTGATTGGAGAAGAGCTCGCCATAGTTCTGCGAGGATAGATAAGGTTCAGTAGGCTCGGAGGAGTACAGCTGTAGACCTTTCCTGATGCGTTCTCTCAATACATACAATGCAGGGTTGGCCTTCATAATCTTGGCCATTGCCGACTGAATCAGAGGCTTACAGCCAGGGAACCAGTTACCATAGGCACTGAAATATATAACACAGAAACCATATTACAACATACATAGGTAGTACAATTTAGTACCAGAAAGTAAGTACTTGTGGTGATCAACTTTGGAAGATGATGAAAAATCTAGATATAACCTTATGACATGGTTGGTACATATTTTTCATAGCAAAAATTCAAACACATTTCCAGCATTTTTCAAGCACTTAATTAATATATTTTAACATTAGTTATGCAATATTTTCATATTGACGATCTACATAGATAGCTCCTGCACTTCAGGCATCCAGGTGACATTTTATGTAATTTTAAAAGTATAATACCATAAAGGGTAAATTTAAACTTTTTTGCAAAAATCTAGAACGAAATTTTCCAACACTGACCCAAAATTCCAGCACTTATCATCGTCTGTGTGAAACATGTGTGATTGACAAGGATGTTAAATGTTCAGTCCTGTTCTTCAGCTAACTAAAGAGACAACCAAAGATTTGATCTGCTGATTACCAAGTTCCTTACCTGTGTAGGTTATAAGCCAAGTCGATACCTATGAGCAGACCAGTGGGAGAGGGATAGATACTCATGTTGTCTGTGGTGTAGTCGAGGAACTTCGCGCGGGTGTAGCGTTCTATGTCATGCGAGTCGTAGTCTCCCCAACGGAGTTGTATATCTAGCCAGTACTTCTGTGTAGTAGTGTTGTCCATCACATCTCTACAACACAAAACCAATTTACTTCAACAAACACCACCTTGTCTAAATTTTGATGCATCACACAGGACAGAAACTCCCAGGCATGTGACAACAAACTCTGTATTGAAATTCAATACTCTATATAACGTACATTTGATATGGAGAGTGATAGCACTGACAGGTATACTTTATTATTTGATTTGTAAAAGGTTCGTATAACTCTATCACAGTAATAGTAATTTAATAGGAAAAGCAACTCTTTCATGCACAGTTGGAGTTGGCTCAAAGTAAAAGTATAGACTCGACACCAAAAATGAACACTCATTAAAGATCCTATATAAATATATATATATATGTATATTATCGAAGTTTAGACTTTATGGAAAGTATACACTTTTAAGATCCAAGCATTAAGTCGTTACAAAATTATTGTGCTTGCCAACCTCACGTGTTAGGTCAGTTTGGCATGTAAAAGTTACGTACTTAGAGTCTGCTAAGAGTGACGGTTTGGACATGTTCCACTTGTAAGCTGCGAACAGGAGGATGTCAGCACAGGAACTGTTCATCTTGTAGGACTTGCGCGGATGTATGGTCTCTTTCTGTACTGTCTCGATTTCCAGGGCGTCCAGCTCCTGGTCAAATACCTGGAAACAAACACAGAAAATCAGTCATAGAGGTATAGTATCAGGAATGTGATTGATCCTATCAGCAAATGGAAGAAATATCTCAACTAATATGAAAAACCTTCCCTCTAGGTTTTAAAAAGGTCATATTATGATGTTTCACATCACATCTGACATTATTTGTTATGAATAAATATTGTTCAATCAGAGGAAATCGCTATAGTATTTTGACTATAGCAAGCATGACAATTAGCAGATGATTATGCTTAATTTATAAGATGTACAATTTCTATTATTTAATGGGTCAAGTAATAGGACCTAAAAGACAAAACTTAAAAGCATTACTCAAAAGTTGGCTCTTAACTCAATCACCCCTGAAAATGCACTTAGGCTCTTCTAAATCAAAGACTAGACCAGCCCATTATTAAATTTCAAGGGTGAAAGAGTTGATATCTGAATCCATCAGAAAATAGGAAGGAAAATAAAGTTCAAGGTCAAAAGAAAATACAAGGTCATTTCCAGACTGAAAATTTACCTATTATAAAACAATACTATACATGAGTATCATTTACACAATTTTAAATTTCTCCAAGATTTATATACATTGTATAACCTTAAATTTTTCCAAGATTCATATATAACGTTGTATAACCTTGAAATTCTATTCGATTTATGCAGTGATGGTTACCTGACAAAGATCCATGACGACACTCTCGTGGATCTTCTGCCACAAATGGGCACGGAAGATCTGGATCAATGAGATCTTCAGAGTGGGGATCTTTCCGTGCATAAAGATTCCTGTCAAATCTAACTGTACCTGGAAACCTACATACACCTGTGGAAGAAAAGATCACATACAGAAATATATATACAGTAAAACATGTCTTAGGGACAACCTCTGTATAAAGACCTCCTGCTTAATAAGTCCAGTTTCTGAGGATCCAAAATGGTCAATTTAAACACAATTTGCAAGGTTTAAAAATATCTTCGCTATAAATATTATTTTTTCTCCATCCTTTAGGTGGTCTTTATGGACAGGATTGACTGTATTTCCTTGTACTACTAATTTCTTGCAAGTGTAAATTTCTTCTTCATTAGTAAGGATATTGAATGAATAATTCTTCAGACAGTTTCAATTTCAATTTAACACCACATGTAGGAATGGCATCTAGCATGTAAATAAGGATGTCTCTTACATTTGCCCTGTTGATAGTTGGAGACCACCAAAGTGTGAAGCGACGATTTGGAATTTGGTTCAGACCAGATCTTTGGGCATTTGTTAATTTCTTGTACTTCATTGACTCCTCGAATCCACTGGCTTTCTCCCTGAAACAAGTAAATCATAAATATGTTCACCAAGATAACTAGTAACATTGTTAAATAGATTGCTGCTTACATAACAATCACACAGACAATGAATAATAAATGTTTTGCAGTTCTCATTTAACTCACTACAAGATGTATACCCAGTAATCACTGACTTATTCCATACTTTTAATAACAAACAACAATTTTGAAGTTTTATGAAATAATTTTCTGTTTTTAAAACAAGAGCTATTTGAGAGCAGAAAAGCTCTCTTCTGACAGAGTTCAAAGAACTAAGCGCTTAATCATGCAAAAACATTTTGCATATCAGGCCTCTTGATATTCTCAAAAAGTATTCCCTTATAATAATTGCCCATATTCATATTTCTTCCCATTTCTTCCACCTTTTCAAATGTTGTATGATGTCAAACTTGATAGAACAAGTATAGACAGACATTTGTAACATTATGTGTCCTTTCCCAGTACGTACCAGAAGAGACCTTCCCAGGTTGGGAAGTAAGTGCCTTTGAAGAGAGTGTGCTCAAGGATGCCCTCCACACCGCCGAGGGCCTGGATCATGTCCGTCCGGTAATTGTTCAAGTTCCACAATTTACCGTCGTGTCGCTGATGTGTCCACCAGAAAGGATTTTGCTTCAGGACCTAGAAATGAGAAATATATCTATGTAGAGACAGCAGCAACAACTTAATATGTTTTTGTCTGTAAGACCAGTAGATAGCCAACAAACTTTTCACCAAATAACCGTGGCAACTTGTTTTCATGCCTAACATTTTTGTAACAGCGATTCAAATTTGCAATTTACAGTGTAAAAACTGTACATGTGTTAGCTTTGCAATTCAAACATTTTTTTTGTGGTGGTGTATTTTCAAGAAATCTAATTGGTTACAATATATATTCTAAATTTAATCATCCATGGAGCTAAGTAGGTCTACATTAACTGGTGAAGCTGCCTGCCTAGTATTAATAGTATCCTAAAGTGTTTCCTAATATTGATTATACCGTGACATCAAAACAGATTTACTACACATACACAGGCAACGAAAATTGCTACAAGTCATATTACACTAATGATATATGTAAAAAAAAAATCATTTTTACATAGGAAAAGTTACTGTATGGCAGCAATATTATGCAATTTAAGTTTTTTCTTTCTTAAAACAATTTCCATTTCCAAGCATGTAGCATCTGTTGTGCAATATTTTTGTTTGTATTTAAGACCATACCTGGAAGGCTTTAAATTCTGTTCGAACCCGCCAGCCCTTGTCATAAGCCAGTGTGTGTCGGTCCTTTTGAAATAAGGTATTGATCCGAGGAATACCACGGTCCCAACTGTCCTCCAAATCCTCCAACGTCAAACGTCTACAACAGACAAACTTCAGTTTGTAGCAGAGTGTAGGATTTTACCCAGATTTCATCACTGTCTCCGTCAGGGATTGAACTCGAGACTTTTGAATTACTAGTCTGATGCTCAACCGATCGAGCTAAAGAGAAATTTTCTCTAGTCGTGGGGTATATTCACCAGGGTGTCACCAAGTTTCTTACTATATTATGAAATTTGTTTTCAGATGCAGCTGGATTTAAGATGAATATTCCATATAATAGAAGTCCAACCTTTACATCAAAATTATAATAATTACTCGGAGCACAAGATCAAATTTTCATTATTCATATTTTTGGTCCTGATAAAACAACAAAGGAACTAACTACTAAGTATTTTAAGATAAACTAACCTGTTTTGTGCGTTGGCCTCTTGTCTTTTCAGCGTGTACTCGGCCCACACTCTCTGGGAGTCGATAAATTCACTTTCCCATGGCATCACATATCTATTCAAACAAATGCTCTCTAATTAATGCAACCTATCACATGTGTTCACACAAAGTCAAGCACTCCTAAATTAATAAAATCTGTCATATTACAGTCGATAGCATAGTATGATGTTGAAGCCATATTAAAGAATTTACATGTATAAATTTAGAATAAGACCATTCCAGTTTGATTTTTTGTCCATCAGATTTCAGGATTTTAAAGTTAGAGCAAACAAGCGATTTTGTTTGTAAATTTGGAAATATACCTGTAAGATATTAAGTGCTCACATACTTACTTCCTGAAACTCTGATACCATGGACATGAAACTTTTTAATTTTTTGCTTGTACTTGAAGAATTTTCCATCTAACACTTTTACATCATAATTAAATAAGCAGTAAGGATTTACCTGTATAAATTAGGAATAAGCAATATTAAGGATTTACCTGTATAAATTCGGAATAAGCTGATCTTCATCATGACTCATACCAGAACGGAAATGAGTGATGCCAACATCTGTTTGTTTGGACCATCGGAGATCTGACTGTGGGATGAGTACGTGACCCATTGACAACATCCCCAATCCACCGAGCTCTTTTGGTGTATAAAATACCACAGGGGGGAAACGACTGGGCATTTTAGAGTTCAGTCCAATCTTAATACGAGTTTGGATTTTGTTTTCACATTTTACAAGAAGGTCCAGTAGTTCTTGAGTGTTGACAACAGCCTCACGGAAATATGTCATTAAACCAATAAGTGCTGTATTCCATTTGTTGACAATTTTTGTGAATGTTGTCGAGCCCGATGCCATGAGAATCTGACGCACACGGTTGTGGAAACGAGACATAGATTCATCGTCCACTCTCAGGAAACATTGAGCTGTCCTCTCCTTCGTCACCTACAGTACAATCAATCATAAATAAAGACTTCTTCTAGAAAATTATGTTTAGGGAAAGAAAATGGACAACAGGTGATTTAGATAACCCACCATCTGATAAACCAAGACAAAACCTTGATGAGTAAACAAAAGGTGAAGACTTTCCCCCTGCTTCAAAATCTGATTATTAGATAAAAGGAAACAAAAGACCGATGACCTGTCTTGCGTCAGTTGTGTGATGACAAAACATGTCAAAATGATCAGAATATGAAGGCGTAATAAAATTAATTAATGACAGCCATAGGCGTATGATCTTATGATGTGTATTCAGATTCTATAGTCATACAGTGTAAGAATCTCGATCAAGCAGAAATCAAGAGCGGCAACTCTTATGGATTTTTATAATATGCGGGAAGGTTCCCCCCCCCTCAAAAAAAAATCTCCACAATTACAGTATAGCTTTTAGAGGCAAAACTTAAGCGTCTACCCAAACATTGCAATAATAAGAGCTTGAGTCACTAGTGGATCTTTATGTGCAGTAAGCTGACCTCATTCTGGAGATTCCAGACTCCATCTCTGTGTGTGAATTCCTCATGTGTTGTACGACACTTGGGTAGGATACGACACTCAAACCCAGACATGTTGAACAGAAGGTTGGGGTTGTCTTTACTGTACACCGATACAAAGCTGTTATCCCACAAGATGGTCGTCACTGATCTCGGCAAACGGTTCTTTATGTCCCAGAACACAGCACGCCCTCTATAACAATAAAATGATCGGAGTCGTCATAGCAACCCTGAGTAAGCTACAGTTGTCTTAGATCGCTTGTTAATGTAAACTGATTTTCTTTTGCCACTGCAAAATTTTGCGATTTCCATTTCAAAATAAGTTTGTAAAGATTAACATTTAAGATTTTAAAACTTGAATGGAAATTCATATCCATATAAGTAATGCAGACATTAACTTGCGGATATATAAACTTTTGCAAATTTATTTGGATCGCCAAATTTGTGAATCCCACACAAAAGAAAGTTGCATCTTTTTCCCGAGTATTTTGTTCTTTCAATTTCTGAATATTTACCAATCTGAGATTAAATGCAAAATAACTACATCTCATTGTTTATTGAATCATTAAGAGTGAACCTAATGTATCTGTATTGGAAGCATTTTATAAGAAATATCATTACCAATTAAATTTTACTTTCAATAATAACTCAAAATTGACTTACAAGTTAACATCGTGTTTCATGAGCCTCATTCTGGAGTCTCGCGGCCAGCACTTTTTGTTGTTGTATCCCACGATGTTTTCATTGTTGGGGTCGGGATGTTCAGTGAGATATCTCTGGATCAGGTCACGAGCTTCCTCGGCGGAAAACCTGTCAAGAATAAAGCGTTGTTTATCAATATTTATCACTAAACCTGACAAAAGTAAAGTGTAATTCATTAAAATTAATCACTAAATCTGGCCAAAGATAAAGTGGTGTTTCTCAAGCTGTGCAACCAGATTGGTTTAACATCTAAATAGAGGCAATGTCTTTTTTATTGTCTTAAGTTATATGATACCTGTTGAAAATAAGTTTATTTTGCTATCATCCTACTAATATTTTGACTGTGTAGTTCTAGTCTCAGACAGAAATTCTTGGCAAACTACAGTCCCACTATCACGGTTCTTGGCCTCTTGGTTAATGAGAAGACATCGAAAAGAATTTTGGAAAAACAAGGATACCAGTATAATAAGCAGAGTCCAGACTTACCTGAAGAATATATGTATTCTGTCAATGTAGCGTGAGTACAGTCGTATGGGATGAGCAGCCTCTGTATTTACATCCTAAGACACAACAGAGTTTAATTGTAAACATATTTTAAAGGTAATGATATTTTAGTTCATTCTACGACAGATATTGTACAAAAATATTATTGCATTAATTCTATACAGTATAGCAATTATAACCAGCACTTACAAATTCAAAATCAGTTAAAAACACTCTGATGGCCTGGAAGTAAAGGCGTGAGGGGTCTTTGGGTGGAAGAAAACCGGAACCTGGTGAATCAAAGAGATCCACTGTCATTACACAAGATTACTTTACCTGGAAGGTGAGAAAGTCATTAGGTAGCTGTGGTGGGCCGGCCATCTCACTAGCCCGATGTAGACCTAGCACCAACAGGTCCAGTACTAGGCCATAATACTGTACGATGAAGGAAGCAAACTGAAGTCCTCGGATTATACCATACGCATTAGTGTGGTTCATATCCTGAAAAAGATAAGTTTATATAACAATGGCCGAGGTGTGACACAGAATACATGTAACATCTGATATACAGTAAAACATGGTTATAACAACCTCTGAGACCTAGAACTAATGACATCACATCATTATAAGCATAGTTTGATACACATATTACAGATATCTCATAGGAAAAGTGACTACTTTATAACCAAGTATTCGTTATAAATATGTTTTACTCTACAAGCTTGTGTGGGGTTAAATACTGGACGGACATTCATGTTTTGGCCTTTCATAAAGAAACGAATCGTTTCATCATTGTACGAAATTTTTTTATCAAATTTTGACGAAAAGTTTACTTTGAAAGTTAACAAAAACCCTGGCAATGCTTGCTTGTTTAAAAGCCTACCTTATAGTTGATGACCACATTGTTTTTAGCCGTCATGTAATCAGCAATGTTGTGATCGACAATCAGACGTAACAATCTGTTGAGTAGAGTCAGATCTATCTTTTCGTACATCTTCTCGTAGTGGGACTCCATCATGACATTACACTCGCCTTCACTGGTGTCCCAGACATCCTGCAGGTTGTTGATTCCTAGACACCAGATATAAATAAATATTAACTTACAAACATTCATCTAATATATTTTTCAAAAAAAAAATTCTGACACAAATACTACTTTGATATTAGATGAAGGATGAATCTTATGATTTTGTAGAGTCATTTGTTTGTTTACAAACAATGACACTTTAATATTAAAGAATCCTACATTATTTAATGAAACATAGCATTTAAGTTCTGAAAGTCATTTCTAATCACATACACACAGTACCTACTTTGTTAACTATTTCACCCCTGAAGATGCATTTAGACAATCCTAAATCAAAGTCTAGACCAGTCCATTATGAAATTTCAGGGGTGTATGAGTTAACCACTGTTATACTTCACCTATCCTGTATATCTCTATGTGATATTGATGTAATATTGATACTCACCCTGACACCATTTGTAGGTAAGAAGTGGTGGTGGTTCAGAGTCGGCTGGTTTGATCCAGGGCGGGAACAGACGACGTTTATCTGCCTCGTACCACAAGTACTGGTCTAAGTAGGCATCAGTGATCTTCTCCAGTGGCTCAACATCATATACAGGGATTAGGTGGCTGTACAGGTCCATAAACTCAATACCGACCTACAACAAAGGTTAATAAGCTAAATACCGACCTACAACAAAGGTTATTAAACTCAATATCGACTTACAACAATGGTTCATAAACTCAATATTGACCTACAACAAAGGTTCATAAACTCAATACCAACCTAAAACAAAGGTCCATAAACACTCAATATCGACCTACATCAAGGTCCAAAAACTCAATACAGACCTACAACAAAGGTCCAAAAACTCAATATAGACCTACAGCAAAGGTTAATAAACTCAATATCGATCTCCATCAAAGGTTCATAAATACTCAATATCGACCTACGACAAAGGTCCATAAACTCAATACCCACCTACAACAAAGTTCAATAAACTCAATACTGACCTGCAAGAAAGGTTCATAACCTCAATACAGACCTACATCAAAAGTCCATAACATTCAATATCGACCTACAACAAAAGTCCTTAAACTCAAAACTGACCTTCAACAAAGGTCCATAAATGCAATAGGTCCTTACACCTATAACATACAGGAATACTTATCATCCTAACAGGCACTAATTAGTAGGAATCCGATTTCTGAGTATTGTACTTACCTCCTTGAATGCTCGCTGAGTAAGCAGATGACGTTTGATACGAGACAGAGCTTCGTGAGGATTGTCGTAAGCCTGTTCTATAAGTCCAAGTTCCTCTCTTTGTGACTGGTTCAGCCGACTCTTCACACTGTCGAACAAACATCAGATGATACAGAAGCTGGAGAACCTCTATATAAATATGGCTTTCACAATTACAACTCAAGTTAGTTCCAAGTTCTTTATTACTTTGAGCTTATTAGCTCATCAGTTTTAGATACAAAACAGTATATACAGAGCATGAAATGTTGACAAACACATACACACTATCTAGAGAACACAGAAACTCCTTACCTGTAAGCTTCCTTCAGCCTCTCCAATGCCAGAATGAGAAGCTTGGTGTCGTGTTTGTAGGAGAGAGGCGGGAATGGAATGGGCGAGAAGCGGCGACTCTCCAGCCAGTGAACAGTGGTAGTGTAGATGGCCACAGCTTCCTCGGCCGTGATGTAGGGTCCGTCCTTCAGGTAGTTGTGTTGTCTCTCCTGCTCGGCCTTCAGATACAGTCGTGTCAGGCGACCCAAGTTCTTCTTACACACAGTCTTGTCCACCTAAAGACAAAATAATGGGACAACTTGTTACACAAGACTTCTTAGAGCTTCCTTCCTTATATGCATACCTCTTTTTTGAAATTTAGACCTATGCATCTGCTTTATCTTTAACAAGAGCTATGATTTATATGCTAGTACTTACTGTAGCGCCTCGCCTGATTCGTTCACGGTTGTAATGGGCCGTGTTCGTCCACCAATCAGCCTTGGCCTTCACATACCGCAGAATCATGTTCTCAATGGGGATTGGCAGACCAGGAACCTGTCAATGAAGAATTCTAAATTAAAATTTCACAATAATACAAACATTTGGATGTAACACACCATAATTGTATGTTAATTATTTTCACACATGAAAAACGTTTTGCATGCACTTGAAAT
This sequence comes from Argopecten irradians irradians, assembly GCA_004382745.1. Lineage (NCBI taxonomy): Eukaryota > Metazoa > Mollusca > Bivalvia > Pectinida > Pectinidae > Argopecten > Argopecten irradians. Next base: position 1,018,065 of record SAYR01019970.1, read on the forward strand.
TTAGAAAATCTATCACTTCAAATTTGTTTGTTTTTTACATGAAAAAAAAACCATGGGTAAACCTGCCTTAACAATCACCTCTGTAAAAAGAACACCTGCTTAGGGTAAACCTGCCTTAACAATCACCTCTGTAAAAAGAACACCTGCTTAATGTCCCAAATGACCAATTTCAACACAATCCAACCTGTGTAAAAAGACCATCTGTCTATAAAGACCCAGTTTCCCGGTGTTACTTGGGTGGTTGTTATAGACAGGTTTGACTGTAGATTTACCCTAAATGTTAGCATTTATTAGTTACCTTCCATGGGATGTTAGCCTTCCAGCATCTCCAGGCCTCACTCAAGTGCTGTAGGATTGTCCTGGCTTTGTTCTGCTTGATTCCCTCAGGCATCATGTCTAGAATATCGTGCATCACCTGAATAGCACCAAAAAATGTAGAGTTTAAACAAATCTTCAATCTGGCCGGTTGGAACCATGATTTTTTCCCATTCTTGCTTCATTGACACAATAAACAATGTCATATAGTATATTTCAAAAATTGCACAAGTACTTAAAGCTAATTATTAGTAATTAATTAATTCACAGTCTACTCAAATTTTCATATACATACATCTCATTAATTACTAATCCATCATAGCTTAACATGAGATCCCAGATGGATCTTGATTCTGGGATCTGGACACACACCAATGACAGATCTTTATTGATCAAATGAAAGATGAATCTTTAATCTGCTTTACTCCAATTTACTTTTCAATTAATAAGAATTGTTTTCGACAATTGGGATAGTGATTGTGGACTAAACTTTCTATGTATGTGTGTTGTACAGGCCAGCCCACTAAGACGGAAAGTTACTTTTAAGTCTTTTGTACTCACAGCTGCTCGGAGTTCCAAATCAAAATGACTCTCCACTCTCTGCTTAGTGACAGTCTTGGCCACACCCTTGGAATGTCGGCCTTCAAATTGTCGTGACAACAGGTTACCAAGCCAACGCTCCAACAAAGGAGTGATTCCTCGCATGAAGAACAGCCACACCCTCCAGCCCGGTGCCCAGATACCACAGCCAGGACCCTTACCCACTGGTCCCTAAAAACACATATTAAATCATCAAATCAATTCAATTTTCAAAATAGTCAGTAAAGATCAGTATAATTCTTGATTTGTCAGTATAATTTTTTATTTATCAGTATAATTCTTGATTTATCACTATAAATCCTGATTTGTCAGTATCATTTTTGATTCATCCGTATAATTCTTAATTTTCAGTATAATTCTTAATTCGTCAGTATAATTCATGATTTGTCAGGATAATTCTTGATTCATCTGTATAATTCTTAATTTATCAGTATAATAATTATGATACATATAAAATTTCATAATTTTCAGAAATTGTTGTTGACAATACCAGAGATGTTAGTACTCACGGTGTTAAATCTGTAGTAGATGACATGTTTGATGTCCTTACACATACGAATCTGTCTCATCAGTTTGTACTTGTATCGGTACATGCCAGTCAGCTGACCCACATGGGCAAACACATACTGTTGACCGTCCGCTAGCTGTAACGAAAAATATAAGAAACTATAACACCTCAATATTCTACTACTGTTGGCTGTCCGCTAGCTGTAACGAAAAATATCAGAAACTATAACACCTCAATATTCTACTATTGATAGCCGTCCGCTAGCTGTAACGAAAAATATCAGAAACTATAACACCTCAATATTCTACCACTGTTGGCCGTCCGCTAGCTGTAACGACTAATATCAGAAACTATAACACCTCAATATTCTACTACTGTTGGCTGTCCGCTAGCTGTAACGAAAAAATATCAGAAACTATAACACCTCAATATTCTACCACTGTTGGCCGTCCGCTAGCTGTAACGACAAATATCAGAAACTATAACACCTCAATATTCTACCACTGTTGGCCGTCCGCTAGCTGTAACGAAAAATATCAGAAACCATAACACCTCAATACTCTACCACTGTTGGCCAACCGCTAGCTGTAACGAAAAATATCAGAAACTATAACACCTCAATATTCTACCACTGTTGGCCGTCCGCTAGCTGTAACGAAAAATATCAGACACTATAACACCTCAATGTTCTACTACTGATAGCGTTCCGCTAGCTGTAACGAAAAATATCAGAAACTATAACACCTCAATATTCTACTACTGATAGCGTTCCGCTAGCTGTAACGAAAAATATCAGAAACTATAACACCTCAATATTCTACCACTGTTAGCCATCCGCTAGCTGTAGCGAAAAATATCAGAAACTATACCACCTCAATATTCTACTACTGATAGCGTTCCGCTGGCTGTCACAACTATTAGAAACTATACCATCTCAATTCTAATAATGATGGCCATAGAACAGACCCAGTACCAAAATATGAAATGTAAACAAAATAAGTTCTAGATCAGGTCAGCAGTTTTAATATCAATACCAGAGGAAATTGAACAGAAGAATATGATGGTGTCTCTATAAGCACAGGTAAATGGAAACCACACTTAACTCCCCAATTAACAATTCTTACATTAACATAAAATACCGGGGATTCATTCCAAATAAACATTACATAACTGTTTTGGTTTCTAATGAACAATTACAAATGTATTCCATGATCTTTTATGATTTGGTCTTAAAATGTATATAGTAATACTCATTCACAGTGAGAGAAATTTAACAGGGCAAGGAACCGACTTCCTGTGTTTCATCCCAGTTGGATTTTTGCAGAAGTACACAGACCCCACAACAAGACGAATTCAAAAGAATAGTACGAGTACTATGTATGCTTTCACTAAAAAGAATATATATACTCTGTACACTCACACTAAAAATAAAATATTTGCGTACCTGAAAAGCGTCCACATTTCCAAGTCGGTACTGCACATGACTGTCCACAATCAGCTTTGTGAGACGGAGAATCTCACGACACAGATGGAACGCATTTCCAAATCTGGACTTCTTTCTTTCCTAAAGAATTTAACAGCAGTAATTAATGAAGTGTATTTTAAACCAAATTTCTGTCAAATTACGTTGGCGGACATTTATGTTTGTGTGGATACTATAAACCAACTTTTCTTCCGTGGCTATTTAATTTTGCGATTTCCATTTCAAAACAAGTTCGCAAAGATTAATATTTCCAGATATAACAATTTAAATGATAGTTCCTATCAATATAGATGATGTAGATATTAATTTGTGGAGATAAACTTTGACAAATTTACTTGGATCGCAAAAGTAATTGCACATGAATACATGTTGGTTTACAGTAATATGAGTTTTGAATTAAAATGTGTAATATAATGTGTAAGACAATGAAATTCTCTCAATCATACAACTCAAATAATCAATATCATTGTGCGACGTTCTGTTCTTACCTTGGTCGTGAGAGTCTTGACAGGCTTCAGGTTGAAGTTGTAGTCGAGATGAAGGTAGTTGAGATTCTTACGATGGATGAGCAGGTTCAACATGTTGTAACCCTGGCGACACACTTGTAGTCCGACCTCTACCCAGTCCAGCTGGGTCGTCTCAAAAAACTTGGTCGCCTTGAAAGATCTGAACAGGTACCTAGCAACATAAAAGCATTTTCTATTTCTAAACCGAGTTAAAATATTTCATGTCAGACAAAAAACAATATTTTCATCTCATAACACTCGTTTGCCATTTGAATATATATTTTAAGTCTATACTCTTGTATTAATGTAAACTACTTATTTCTTAAATATAATTTTCTGAAAATATCAATAGTGACCTTGATCTGATAACCCTGAAACTGAACGATGTCAAAGATACTGCCATGCTCCACAAGTGCAAGAGGTTTCCAACATTAAATACTTCAATTATGTCTAATGAAGATAGTGTCTGAAAAGCAACATATGGACAGAAGGCCACTGGCCCGTTTAAAACATTATCTACATCAGAAGGACAGACTTTCGTAACTTAAAATGCTCTAAGATCTTCAAAGTACCGATATTTCAATATCATCACTTACCTTTTCTTCTGAGCTTTTGGAGGCTTGTGTTTAAGGGCATTCAGGACAAAGTACTTGAGTAGTTTCTGATAGGACACCCGCACCTTGACAGGCATACCCGATGGACAGTGTTCACGATACCTAGACAATTAGAAATACAGGTTTTACATTTTTGCTTTTCTCAAGACATTTTACAAGTGCACCAGAGTGGACGACAAATACCCCCCATTGCACAAACTAAGTAATAACTCCATTAATAGGGGACATTACACAACCCTATATAGTTTACTCAGCTCCCCTTTATGTCAGTGTTCTGTGTACCAAATTTAATCAAAATCTGCAAGTAGTTTAGGAAGAGTTTGCCAAATAAAGATTTGTTTACAGACAAACGGACAGACAACCCCCCCCCACCCTTTAACTTCTTAACTTCGTTGCAGGGGGTATAATAAGTATAGCCGTACATACAACAGGCACAAGGAGCCTTAAGGGTCACCTGAATATCAAAGATGTGCTTAAACTTTTTTTTGGTCATATGCACCCACCAGTCTCTTGAGCAAGGGTTGATGTTAGTGGAAATACCCACATTACAGCTAGTTACTTACCAGGCTTTGACTAGAGGAATGTCCATAGCACGACGTGTACGACCTGACCTCAGATTGAAAGGACGAGGAGCCCACAACAGGGCGATCCCATTGGCTGTATTGTCAGAATATAATGGTGTCTCCTGCATGAACGGCTGGACATAGTCAGGTAGCTCAAACTCCTCATCATCATCTGGCAGGACCTCCGACTAGGAAAAACAAGTATTAAGTCATAATCTTGTCCTTCACCTAGTGACAAATACTCTGTATTTCTTCTAATAATGCCCCCACCTATTTTCTGAGTAATTTTTCTAACTATAAGTCAAAATGCCAAATATTCATGCTCAGCTGTAAAGGTTAATTCAAATTTTAATCCATTTCAAAAACACAACACAATTGTTTTAGCCATATGAGCTTACGATCGTTGTGATCAAACGTGATTAAAGGCCAGTTTTGCAGATGTCTTTCATATTCTTAACATTTTTTTTTTCATTTTTACTTTTGATAAATACTCATGTTGATAAATAATAGAATGGACTTAAAGAAAAATCATTGGGATTCTCGAGCACCAGAAACTAACCTTGACTGTATGTCTGTGAGAGATAGGATTGATGAGAGGATCAAAATAGAAAGCTGGTAAGTCAGGATCTTCAGTCTTGATGTAGACAACATTTGGGGTGTGGTACCTATAACAGAAACCATCAGCGGTTTATATTAGTTAATCAATGTTCTGTCAGTGCCCAATTACTTTGAAAGGCATTGCTCAATATGGCGTTCTTGTTGAGGAGGCAAGTCCCATTCAATAAGTATGAGTCGCGATCATAGGAACTTCCTCCGTTTGTCTCGGAAGTAATACTATGCTACCATTCAAAGTAATTTTACACTGACAGTAAGAGCTTTATTTTTGTCATGACTAGTTTTAATTCAAATGAATCTTGACAGTCGATAAAGATGCGGTGCCATAAAATGTTCACCTATGGCCACTTCATACACACTTTCGCTAAAAATGATAAAATGTCTGACAAGTTTCAGCTTCTGTAATTGTACCTTCCCAACACAGAATGCGCATTTGTCAATTTCTCTTCACAACTTCACGGACAGACAAGCCACCACACCAGTCTGTATCATGGAAATTTGTGTACCCCTTCCCCCTCAACTGTAAATCAACTTTCCTTCGCGTTTGATTTACTTACACGAATTTTATGATCACAGGTCTCTGTGAATGTATATAAATATCCCCTTTTATTGATAATTTTTAATTTTCTTTTTAAATCTGGGAAAATTAACTTTTTTCAAAAATTAGTCGCGAAATTTAGTAGCCACAGAAGAAAGTTATTTTGAAATGATCATAAGAACAAAGATTTAAAATTTACAGCTACAGAATCCCTCACTACTATAAATAAAAATACTTTTGGTAATACATACTCAATTTCTCCATGTCCAGAATTTTTTATTCCAAACTTCCAATCAAATGTACTTTTTTCAAACTAACACCATTTCGATAAACTTATTACGGTTGTGTTAATTCATTACTATAATGTTAAGGTGGTCATTTCCACCTAAGCACCATCTCTGCATTGTCAGGCCAAGAAGTCTGACAACTTGATCCAAATTTGAAGGTTTTGACAATGTATACTTTTATTTGTAAGCTTTCCGCCAATTTTGATTTTTAAACATTTTGTACGTACCATGACAGATGAACTTTGTAGGGCATACTGTTGTAGAGATACGGGAAAGCTATACGGTACTCTGTCCTGATTGGCTGACGGATGATGATCTTGTTGATATCATTGAACTCATTCCAATCCTCGTCTCTGCAAGTGCAAAATGGCCATTTTTTTTCATACAAAAAGATAGGACTATACAAAACAAATGAAACGTTATTTGAATAAGTTTTGTAAGTTATGAAATTTTAGTTGAAATTGATTTAGCCTTATTGTTTAGATAGAATACATCATTAACAATTCTACTGTAAATTGGAATATTCACATTCATGTCGAACTTACAAATGCATCATTTTCCCCATCTCATATTTAATGTGGATTCTTATCCCATAAAGAAAATGTAAGAGTAACATACTGCATTTCCTTGTCTTTGACCAGAGGTTCAAACTTGGGTCCTCCAGGTATGGCCATGTTCAGAGCCTTGGCCGTGAAGAAGGACTTGAGATCAAACAGATAGAAGTAGTTATCATCCACCAAATCTGTGAGAAGCTGGTTTGCCAGACGATACAGTACTGACATCACGGGTAAAGTCAATCCCCAGCGCCGGTATGTAGAACCATTCACACTCCTACAAAAACATTTCATATCAGTGTTAGAAATACCTCTCGGCTTATTACCTTACAGTAAAAATCATTTTCTTACTGTCTAGATTCAGTAAAAGTCAGCTTTTTGCTGTAAAGATTCAGTAAGTCATTTTATTGGTATATAGTATTAAATTCAGTAACAGTCACTTTATTTCTGTATAGATTCAGTATCAGTCAGTTTATTGCTGTATAGATTCAGTAACAGTCAGCTTATTGCTGTATAGATTCGGTGAGTCATCTTGTTGCTATATAGTATAAAATTCAGTAACAGTCACCTTATTTCTGTATAGATTCAGTAACAGCCAGCTTATTGCTGTATAGATTCAATAACATACAGCTTATTGCTGTATAGATTCAGTAACAGTCAGCTTATTGCTATATAGATTCAGTAACAGTCAGCTTATTGCTGTATAGATTCAGTAACAGTAAGCTTATTGCTGTATAGATTCAATAACTTTCAGCTTATCGCTGTATAGATTCAGTAACAGTCAGCTTATTTCTATATAGATTCAGTAACAGTCAGCTTATTTCTATATAGATTCAGTAACAGTCAGCTAATTGCTGTATAGATTCAATAACATTCAGTTTATTGCTGTATAGATTCAGTAACAGTAAGCTTATTGCTGTATAGATTCAGTAACAGTAAGCTTATTGCTGTATAAATTCAATAACAGTTAGCTTTTTTCGCTCAGTAACAATCATGTTGTTGCCATATGCACAGCTTATTGACATTAAGACCCAGTAAAAGTCAGCTTATTGCTATATAGATGTAGTAGATATGGTTTCACCATTTTAGTTTTTATTTTGTCAGCACTAACTTTTTTACAATAGATATATACATACTTAGACTCTGTGAGTGGTTTGTGGTCATAGAACCATTCCATGACCGGTTTATCCTCGTCTGGGTCGAGTTCCATCTGGATAGATTCCAGCGGCTCTACATCAAGGATATTGTCAGCATAGTCCAGTGGAGGTTCCTCATCATCAAATGGTGGGAAACGCATTCTTTTGAAGTGACGACGATCTCTCTTCTCTCGACGCATCATAATCCACATTGACCTAAGTTCAATAAATAGAATGAAATAAAGCCAAGCTAATATTCATAATGAAAATGTTTTTTAACAAGCCAAGAAAATGAGAACATTTACAAAACCCTTGTGTGGCTTTTTCTGACTGAATTGGAAAAGGATCTTTTTACTTTATTTTAGGAATAAAATTGGTTAATTGAGAAAGGAATTCCCTGGAGTAACCTGCAAATTTAGGAAATTTTACTAAAATTTAAAATAATATCCAAAGGGAAGGAAATGCATTACCGGTCCTAAAAAGCCCTCAGAAAAAACCACAGCTTACACTCAAAAAATGCTTTTGACTTTAAAAGAATTATCGTATTCGACCCAATAAGCGCCACTGTCCCTGTAAGTACCCCTTCCCTTTTTGAGGCCTCATTTTCATGCCCAGGTGTAAGACCAAAACTGTTTGGGTTTTCATACTAAGCATTTTTCATTTTTTTATATGTCCTTGGCGCTTATTGGGTCGAATATGGTTAACCCCATTTCTTGAAACATCAAACTTACCCCCACTGTGCTATGTATACTGGTTCAATGGCCCAGGGAATCTCATTCACAAATGTAATGGCCCCGGTGATGTGGAACAACACATGAACATCCCGAATCTGTTCCCAAGGCATCGGCATATTCTCCATCAATTTGAGAACAGCGTGAGGCATGTACTTCAGTGCTCTGTAACAGGGATTGAACAATCAAAGCTTTATATTAACAATACAAGTCTATCAAACAACATCTTGATTTTAAGAACAGTACAAACACAATATGAAAGGAAATAAAACTGAATTCAAGAATAAGTGTGATGTCAGGCCATACAGCTAACCTGTATATGACGTCATAAAAACTCATTTCCATCAATTAAAGCAAGTTTGATAAAATAATTCATTTTATTGTACATTTTCCTACATGCACTAAAATCTGTTAAATTTACGTTTACATCCTTTGTTTTTGCCTTTTAAAAAGATAGAAAATCTTAATTTTAAATATGCCTCAAGTCTTGGACAGTATCTAAGCTATGTGATGTAATGTACCCACCCAAGATAAACACGTTTGTCATGTCTGAACTTTCTGTTTGTCATGTCACCATGATCTCGGATGATTTTTCGGACAATTTCTGGAGGAGTATCTTCTTTCTGTGCATCAACAAAACCAAACTTTCTCTTCTCGCTGTACCGCTTGGATTGCAGTTGTGTCCATTTACGAGCTGAAATATCCAAAAAGGCTACGTATGAGCTTTTAGGAAAATGTGTATCAAAATAGCAAAGCTTAAAGTCAATCTTACAAAGCATATATATGTGGATATAGAATGTGCATATACATTGGGTATTTATCATGATCTATGACTTTGCTGTATCCTAACATGTGTATAATGTCCTTTACACACATCCAAGTAAATAATTGTAACCCTGGTCAATACTAGTCGCAATACATCGCCCCGCTAGAGAGAACTTCTCTTTAGCTTGATCGGTTGAGCGTCAGACTAGTAATCCAGAGGTCCCGAGTTCGATCCCTGGCAGAGGCAGGTATTAAATTTATTGTAAATCCTGCACCCTGTACATATTATGTAAGAACACTGTGTTTAGTCTTTTAGACGAATAGTCAGGCAAAGGAAGGCTAAAGTTGGTAAAAATACTGTCAATATATCCCGTATAATTTCTTATGTTGAAATAGAAAAATCAAATTTCTTGTCAAAATCGCTCTGCATGTGAAGAAGTTAATTTATCTTATAGGAATCCTAACATGTCCTCCCGGCTTTTTTTGGAACTGTGCTAAATTTACACAGAGCTTTTCCATACTTTCAATAGTCAAAAGTGGACAACATAAGCAGAACTGGACAGTCGTTTTTATATGAAAGAACTTTTGGAAGGCTACTGAACGCATTTACTGGTTTTCTTTGCCCGACTAAAAATAGCTTTAATAAAATGGATGGTTCATTACAGCTTACATTTTTCCTGTAGGCGGTCCTCCGACATATAATCTGGTACTTTAGGCTGCTGAGGTTGAGGGGCTACAGGGGGAGGCATCTGTTGTGGTTGTGTCTGTAGTACTGGCTGGGGGATCATTGGGATCTGTTGGATGATAAAGGGCTGACCCCCTGGCCCTATCATGTAGGGGAACGCCATGATGGTTCCCTGCCTCTAGTCAGGGACACTCTGAAGAAAACGGAAATCATTCATGTATATTTTATGGAGGAAAAGTTACAATTTTAAAAGAACTATTGTATTGAAATTGAGTGGTTTCTGTAATTGGGGATCAAGAGTGAATCAAAAATGTTATGTATGTTTCAGGTACCCCTACCTACCCTAGTTTTTACTTCCGACCCTAGCTATTTTATTACACCTTTTCAAAACAAAAATGTAGTGTATTAAATTTTCAACATAGATTTTTAGGCTTGCTTTAAGTTTATCCAGATAAAGTTCAATTATGGTTATGAGAAATGAAAGATTTCTAGCCAGCCTATAGCCTGAAAGACAAATCACTTTGTAATGTAGCAACTCAGCCCCTCCCCCATCCCTCCTTAAAAAAATATAGATAATTTTTTTTTTAAACTCGACCGACCTACCCTATTTTTTTCAGTCATGTAACCTGAAACATGCATATATATTTTTTGGCCTTACCTATCGACCCTTCATTTTTAAAGGGTGTTACCAGAAAAAAGAATATCTTATTGATTGGCCTTACCAGCTTGTCACAGTTTTAAAATGGCCTTCAAAAGAACAGAACCCCCATCAAAATGGCCTCTCATATATACATGAACTGCGATGACATTAAAAACTGCTTATCTAGCTAATTTCAAATATGGCAATCGTTTGGAATTGTCCTAAACATAAAGTTATATTGACACTGAATAATTGTTTAATTCGAAAATATTTTAGTTCTATGGGTATTTGGTTAAATTTAACTCTGAAATCGTTTTAGGAAGCCAAACTCAATTGTTTACATGTAGCCTGTAGAATAAGGAATTTACATTCTCAGTTTGTTGCATAACAATATCCACATTATGCGTTTCAGAACTTCTATGTATCTATTAATATATGATACATTGTAGAACCCTTTTACGGTTTTACTTTTAAAAAAAAAAAAGTTTGATTGATTTTCATGAGGGGGGGGGGGTGTTGTTGGTGCATGCTAACCTCCTTTAATTGCAAGGAAAGTAATATACAGCTGATATTTACAAATCAAAATGTTAAAATAAATCAAAAGACAATAACCAAATACGATTATTGCTAAAGGATAGCAAATATAAGGTATTTCCATAAGCGAATGTGTACTTATTTTCATTTTCCGAAGCAAAACACAGATAGCGTCATTCGAACAGTCGAATGTATTTTTGGAGGCAATTTTCGTCAAGTAAACGTGAAATCATATGATAACATTTAGTTTAGAAATGTATCAACAGCTATTAGTTGAATTCACATGAATGCTAATGTTATGCAAACATTTTATACCTGTGTTTCGGTCTTTGTTTTCCCCCGATAATATACGGCTTCCACAAGGGAAAATGGCGTGAACGTTACAAAAACGTGTGCGGCACGGTTTTCCTACGAAGAGTCTAGAAGCATTCCTAATGAAAACTCAAAAGAATTTCCGAAAACCAATCAAGTGGAGATAACTCCCGCGAGGTCACGAGATAGAACACGGGGAAACAGAAACTAGATAAGATTTGGGAAGTAGGACGTTTGATGAAGCTAATTAGTGAGGAGATAATCAATTACAGAAAAGGACAAGTTATCCAATTATGATGCACGATTAAGGTAAACGTTGATTAATTCTCCTGTCGACTTGTCAAGCTTTTATTTAAAACTGGATGGCAGTATCATTATGATTTATGTGCATTTCTAGCTGTTTCTTAGAAAATATTGAGTTTTTAGGCAAAACTCTAAAATATTTAATACGCCAAAATATATTTGATGGATATTAATTTTTGCAAAATAGTCATAATTTGCACATGTAATAACCATTGACGTGTAATTATTTAAACAACTTATCCTACATAATGTACATAGATAAAAACAAAACGAAACCAGAGAACATTCTACTTATTCTGGATATATTAGATATAACTGTTAACAGTACATACAGTCTATTTAGGTCGATATACATATAAAATTCTGTACATACCTTAAGTGATATACATGTATAAGTGATATACATGTATAAGTGATATACATTCAAATTTAAAGATGACAGCCAGAGGAAAAAGCAATGCAGAAATTATCATTAATGCTTTTTGGCAGTTTCTGTTTTCTTGATTTTTACAGAGGAACAACTACATGTAATACCAAAGTACACTATCTTGTGGAGGTATATATTTGAAAAAAAAAACCAATCCTGGTAATCCTTGATAATAATTAGGTCTTTTTTGGGTGCGGATTTAAAGAATGGACCATATGCCACGCTGCTCTCCATCATTTATTTTTATCTATCTATTTTATCTCATTTACCTCTGGTAAATAGTGTCATATATTTGAACTCCAGAAAATTTTTGATATGATATTTTAAAATGTGTAGGGGAAGTTTTCAGCAAATAATACCTTTCCTAGTTTGAAATAAAAATGGTGTGAAATAACTTGGGTCAAACAGGATTCAGGGCAAAATTTAAACAATACAAAATTATTGTCGCCATTGTCGTATTGCTGTCGTCGAAGTCTGCATCATCATCATTGTCAAGGTTTACGTCAATGTCATCAGAAATCTCAGCTTTGTAAGACAATCTTGAAGGAGGCATGCATATTGAAAATGATAGCTTAATGATCGGTGTTGTTTTTACAGGTTGTTAATGGGACACATAAGAAGAAAGAAAATGTCAATGTGATGGAGAAAAGTTTTAAGAACCATTTAACAGTGATGTGACAGAATCAAAGTGGAGCACAACTACATGTTCTCTAAGTTTCTGATGCTCTGGATAGCTTGAACAAGAAGTATATAACAACTATACTGAAGGGATGTACAATACTGCAGTTATGTAACAGCATCATACACCTGGCTACACTACCGGTAGCTTCTGCAGGATATATATACTACCTTATTTATGAGAATACAGATGCAGTAGACAGTCACCCAGTCATTGAATTACATCTGGAGTAAACAAAAATCAAGATGTCTTCTCCAGATTTCTTGTCCGTTTGTTGTGTAAAAAATGTTTCTGAAACAGACTCGAAGAAACTGGAGGATGCAATGCTGATTGGACAGATAATGTTGATCATCACCATGGTGATGTGTGTTGTTTGTATTCTGGGCGTGTGTTATCTGGTGTTACCAAGGGGATACCCAGGATCGTCGTTATTCCGGAACACGTCCAATCGGTTGTTAGCCGGACCGAACTTAAACATCATCATTAGATGTATAGTGTCCTGTAACTTGCTAGCTACATTGGGTAAGTCTTTCAATAAATGAAAGATAATTTCAATGATTAGACTTATTTTATTACCACATTATATAAATCATGTTTCAATATATTGTTCTAAATGGAACCTCAGTATACCGTATTCGCCCTGATTAACACCCAGAGTGCTTAAAAACTATAACAAAGGGGGATGCTTATTAGGAAACCAAAATGAAAGCTACATGTGGACAAACAACCTCTAAAAATATCAGCCATATTTTAACTTTTTCTGTACTCATGACACATAACCTGTCACAGTTAACATGCACATGCCTTATTTTCTTTGTGAAAATATGATTCACTTGTCACAATCTGATTAAAATCATATCTTCGATTACGCTCTGATACTCTACGTTCCAGTACGTACTATAGCGTAGAGTATCAGAGCGTAATCAAAGATATGATTTTAATCAGATTGCACTTGTCAAGACTCAGAAGTTCATACGATATCAGATACAATCATAATTGTAAAACATTGTTAAAACCATGGAGGGAAGGGGGTTTTATATAACTTCAATTTCTTCTTTAGGAGAGGGGAGGGGCACTTATAGGGAGAAGGACGTACGCTTCTTACGGCAAATACATTCGTCGTCATTTCTTACTATTTAAGGATATATGATTATAACTGGACTGTATAATAAACCAGAAACTAGAATTCAATCACAATAAACCCTTTTCTCAATACATATTTCAGGGTTGTTGGTATTGTGTGACTTTAATTTAATTATCTACTATATTGTACTGATTTCAGGGTTGCAGACAAAGTTATCCACTATATTGTACTGATTTCAGGGTTGCTGACAAATTTATCTACTATATTATACTGATTTCAGGGTTGTTGGCACGAAGTGTTGCATGGCTTGCTAAAGAATACCCCTCACCTCATTCTGTTGGTCTGGATGGTAAACATATTTTTTGTATCATAACTACGGTAAGTCATCAATTAAAAGTTTCTTAGATTTTTGGCCCATCATCTGTTTGCCTTTGATCCGTTTATCCATCCATTTCAGATTCTTATTAGAACAGTTTCTCAGATATTTCTTTATAGAAATTTAAGGTTCGTGTTGGACCGTAGTTGTGCATATATCTAAAGACTGATCGTTAGCAAAATAGCTGACAGACAGCCATCATGGATTTTGATAGTTGCTGTTTGTCACCGATGTTTCTTAGAAAGTGCTGAATGAATTTCATGCATAGATCCCTTTGTACCCTTGTTGTGCATCATAGCAATTTAGACCAATCAAACTGCAAGATGGACAATAGGCAGCCATCTTGGATTTTCATAGTTGAAGTTTGTAACCATATAACTTTGCAGTACTACGTAAAGTACTGTACTCAAATGATCTATCTCAAGTTTCTTGTGCAGGCTTGTCCTAGTAATGCATATTGCATTTAAGGCCAATTTGACAACAAAGTGGTCTATAGGCAGCCATCTTGAATTTTATAGTTGAAGTTTGTTACTGCTTTTTCTTAGAAAGCACTGAAGAGATCTGTCTCAAATTTGTCGACTTCTGTTGGATTGATCAGAAAACAAGATGGCAGACAAGCAGCCATCTTGGATTTTGACAATTGAAGTTTGTGATCATTATACATGCATGTATCTTAAAAAGTAGTAAAGCTATCTCTATGAAATTTTATATGTAGATTCCTGTCTGTAGTTGTATACCTAAATTATGAACTTTTGTCACCCATGAAAAAAAATCAATGATTAGACAAGTCCATTGAATATTAAATCTACTAGTAAAAAGGAATTAAATAGAGGTTACACAATGAGCAGTTGTTGGATATGGAATTTACTCCACACGAGTGAGTTATTTTTTTAAAGTTACAAGAAACACGAGCTTTCCAACAGCCACGAGTCCTGTGACCTGTTTCTATCACAACTAAATCCGCTTTTAGCCGATAGAAATACAACAAGGATAAGTACGCTATCCAACAGCAGTTTTGATGTCAAGCGGCGATCACAGCACGGCATGACGTCACTCAATTATTGATGACCTTGACAAATGATGACATGACACTGAGAAATAAGTAGTTCGGTTAAAGTTTACCATGTCAGCCAATCAGAATGCGTACAGAGTTTATATCTCGTGTGGTATAAACAAATTGTTAATCAACAGCTGCATCGTTTATTTGATACCCTAAGAGTTGAATAACACCGCCTATTGTGGTAGAAAATCTTATGGAATTTAGTAATACATTAATGTTTCAATATCAGATTACACTAAAGTGAATTCAATGGCAATTGTTATTGAACATTATAAGACCACTTGATGTATGTCCCATGGGTTGTCACATAACAAGAGGACCAATATATGTATATATCCTGGTGTATTTTCATTTCCAGGTGTGGATTCAGTACTTTTTCCTGTGTAATTTTTTCTGGCACATACTCTATGCATTGGAAGCGTTTTTGGTCTCAAAAAACAAGGAACTGTAAGTATATCTTTCGTTGAGGTTGATATTATTTTATGAGTTTACTTATTAGTAAATTCTGCTTGTCTTATCATTGTAATCTACATTGATGATTTTTTGGTGTTTTTCAGTAACCTGGCATTGAAGTATTTTTGTGGTTGGTTCCTGCCTGGTGCTTTTTGTATTGGAGGTGCTGCTATCACCTACTTCAATGGAATTGATCGGTAAATGCTTTGTACAGAAATACAACGAAACTTCTTCAAATCGAATTAAGATAATTTGAAATGCTGCTCTATTTGAATTGAATAGATAGTTGAAATTGAAGTGTATTAGAACAAATTGTAGAGATTATACATTGCCAATAATTAACTGAATACTGTATAGTAGTTTTCCAGGGGGTTTAAAATTTTCTTTATTTACTACTTAAAACTTATTCTGTACTTGCATATTACAGAGTTATCTGCCCTTGCAGGTTGGTGTTGATTGTGACATCATGTGTTTGCGAGCCTAAGGTCACACGTTTCTGAGAAAACAATGTGAATTGCGCTCGCAAAATAATGACGAAACAATCGATACATACTCACAAGGGAGTTAACTCTGTTACATGCAAAGACATGCATGTTACTCGACAGGCTATGATATGCAAAATCATGATTTTGATCAATTTTGTGAGGTGTTCAGTTTCGCGAATTTAAACCCCTACAAATATTAGCTACAATACAATATACCTTGTATCTATTTGTTTATTTTATTTGACAGGTGTTTACTTAGAGACAGGCTGACGAGAGATCTCAACTACCTGGTGTTCCTTGGTCCAGCTCTCATTGTTATCATTATAAGCCCCTTCTTCTTTTACAAGTCGGCCAAGGAGGGTAGGTATAGTGCTACATCACCTATGTCACACTATGTTAGCATGTTCTTCAATCAATCAATCAGTCTTTTATTAATACATTATAATAATATATATCATATATAATAGTATATTCATATTCACTGTGTTTGTCTCTCTTATGACTACTAAAGTGGAATTATCAGCCAAGCACATAAACCAAATGTCTGAACCTTCAGTTCCTCTCGTACTGAGCAGGATTACCAATTTGCAACGACATGTCATCAGTAGGGTATATGGCAATTTTCACTTTCTTTGAATCTCTGCAAATATGCATGCACAATTATGTTATCAAGTTACATATGACAAAAAATTATTATAGAACTATACTAAGTGGAAAAAATCCACATGAAAAATATCCATGTTTACGGATTAATTCTATACATATAATACAATCAGTTCAGTTTGGTCATGTGATATGTTGGTCATGTGATATGTTGGTCATGTGATATGTTGGTCATGTGATATGTTAATATGATATGTTGGTCATGTGATATGTTAATATGATATGTTGGTCATGTGATATGTTGATCATAATGTGTTGGTCATGTGATATGTTGGTCATATGATATGTTGGTCATATGATATGTTGGTCATGTGATATTTTAATCATATGATATGTTGGTCATATGATATGTTGGTCATAATATGTTGGTCATGTGATAAGATGATATGGTATATGTTGGTCATGTGATATGTTAATTATATATTACAGCCAAGAAGGCCCTGATATGGCATTATGGCCAGTACACATCCACAGAGAGGAAACTTGTAGATGCCATTCATCTCAAGTTCATTTTAATCATGGCCACCTTCACTGTCTGGTAAGATTACTACTATCACAAGGAGACACATCATTGTATACACAGGGGACTAAAATGATGTTAGCTTTTACTGGGACTCATCTGACCTAATTACAACTTCTCTATGCGCCTCAGACTATCTAAACTTTTCCTATGATAGAGTTTTCGACTTATATCCCATACATAATTTATGATGTTTCAAAAAAGAAGAGGGAAAGACAGAAAAAGCAGATAAAAAATCTATCTTTCATTTACCTTCTTGATTTAGGTATGGTAATTTTATAGTGGTTGCCATTTGGGATCTCTTAAAGATGCTCCAACGCCAACAGAGCTTAACGATACTCATTATTTGAACAATATTTGGTGTTTAATCGTGTATATATATGTCTAATTAACACAAAAATAATATGAAATAAATTATTTTGCTTTTGGTGCATGCACAATCAGTACTTCATTCCACATAGGACATAGTGCCACAGAAATTTTTCGGGATGCAATTATTTATTTTTTTATATTTTTATCTTGATGTAAAATTTGAAGTTCAAACTTTTCAATGGTGGTGATGGTGTAAAGTAAGTAATTTTGTAACAGAAGAAAAATACTGATTCGTCTGCTCCTGTTTTTGATAGAGAAAAAATACCATTTGTAAGCAGTTGAGCATCTTTAATATGTTAAAAACCCTCTGGGTACAAACCCAATAATTACATCTACTTTGAGCATAAAATCAGGAAAGAATGAATAACATAGAAGGGTAAAAAATACAATTAATGGAATTTGTTTGTGGTAGTTAAACTGATGTCTTTTTTGCGTCAACAGTTGGCTGCCAAATCTGATACACTCTTCCATCATGATGGCTAATCCCGCCTTGTCCACCTCCATCGTATATACTACAGTCGTATTCATGGTAAGTGTAAAGCTTCACAGCTAATTGTATAAGAACATTTATCCCATAACTATGCATGTTTCACAATGGAAAACCCATGTGATAAATTCCATAGCAGTTGGTTATCGTTTATGTTTACACACTCCAGTCTACGGCGCTTCTGATTGGTCAACTTCAAGATTTGGCTCTCAAATTTGGGTTACTTTTCATAGGGCATTTTCTTTTAAATAGAATTGTATTTATTGTTTAAACAGGTAGTTGCTTATTCAAAGTATTAAACAATAGGTTATTGGCTCTCTATTAAGGCACTATATTTTATGGCGGGAAGATATCACTACACATTGTATGGTGGTAAGTTTCCCTGAATGAAGACGAGAAAATGGTCACCACAGTATAAATATAGGGCTAAAGTTATGGGATAAATAAGTTCCCCAACACGTGACTGTTGTTTATCATATTTATCTAAACTCTCGTTAGTTAATTTTCAAATCTTTAAAAGACACTCACTAAAGCTCGTGTATTTTCAAAATTTGAAAATTAACTAACTCGAGTTTGATAAACATGATAAACACAGTCACTTGTTGGGGAACCTCTATGTCTATAATAGAGTGGAGGGCTCATTTTTAGTTCACCTAATCCAAATGTCAAAGGTTAACACAGTCAATACCGCAACTGTTCATCATCTGTTTGTCTGTCAACAATTTACATTATTCTTCATAACCACTTGTCGGACTGGGGCCAAAATGGATCAATTTGGCTATTTCCATATAAATAACTTCATTAGTGGCATCCTTATCATGTGGGGATTCCAAATTGTACAAACAGATGCACTTTACTTGTGTCAGTGCATATCTGGCCTTGTGGACAGGTATTGTTTGTGATGTCATTAGATTGTAAATGAAAATTATATTGGGGTTTTTTTTCTGAAAAAAATATTAGTTAAATACCCACCTGCAAGGGCAAGTAACTGTAAAATAATTTATTTGCATGTTTCAGGGCCTTTTAAACCCATTACAAGGGTTGTTTTCGGCCCTGGTGTTTTGGGGTGTGCCCCAGGGAGCGATCAACTGGAACAGCGTGTTTCACTTGAGTGAGTACTCGTACCTGGACTCCAGTAATATAAATGCCTCACAGAGCCAACAACATGCTTCAGCGTCGCGCAGCAGCAGTGAAACAGAACCCCTCATCAGCTTCCGTCGTAAGGAGGAGTTCTAATTCATCAGTGGGCTAATGGTAGAATCCTTCGCTGGGGATGAATAGACACATTGTATAGTGGGACAAACATTGTATGATGACCTACACATTGTATAGTATAGTGATACAGACGTTGTATGATGGCTGACACATTGTATAGTGCTATAGATATTGTATAAATGCCTAAAACATTGTATAATGTTAAACACATTTTAATCGACAATATACGTGTAATGTTATAGACATTAATTATTGTAATATCATAGACAATGAATTATGATTTGATAAGATGTTAATTATTTTCATTAGAGAAATTATAGATCCATGACATTAAGGAATGTCACAATATTTTTGTTTAGTTCTATAGAATCTATGAATCCATGATCTGATTTATTTTTATATCAGCCCAGTCATATTGGGCTATTTGAATTTGTCTCTCTATCTCTGTATTACTCCAGCAATACCCAATGTGTCTTAGAAATTACTGACGGGATATATATATTTCTCTCATACGTATAGTTGTAATACTGGTTTATGCCATGAAATACACTCATGTTGTCAGCTGACGCTGTATAACATGGCCATACCTGTGCAATGCAACTTCATGACGTCACTGTGTGAATAAAATCACTGTTTTCTCATTATTTCAACGTTATCTTCCGAAACTATGCTGGTTTTGCTATAAAGAACACAAGAAACAAAATTTGTGTTAAAGATATTGATATAGTTTTTATGTATGGAGAATGACTTGCAAATGTGGTTTTTTCAATTAAAACTTTTTTCAAAATGGTGGGATCTCATAGATCTCATTGTAAAATTGTAATAAAAAATGTTGAGGTATATGAAAGAAAAATACTCTTTCATAGAACACAAGAAACAAGATTTGTGTTGAAGATATTGATACAGTTTTCATGTATGAGAAAGACTGACTTGCTGTTGTGGTTTTTTTAATTAATTTTTTTTTTTCAAAATGGTGGGATCTCATAGATCTCATTGTAAAAATGTTGAGGTATATGAAAGAAAAGCACTCTTTCATAGATGGATATACAATGTAATTATTTTTTGTTTGTTTTCATACTAAATCCAACTTACTATGAAGAAAAAAATCCGAAAATGGCGCGAAAACCTGACGTTATTATGACGTCACAATAGAGACGTCGATGTTGCGTATTGATTTAGAAAAAAATAATCCATTGGAAAGTCAATGGAATCATACATTTAAACGTGTTTTATGTTATCAAGTAGTCTGAAAAATTAATTATAAGCATTGATGTAAGTATTTTAACTTCATCGGGTTATGAAATAAGTTTTGTTTGCAAATTTTTGTGAGAATCAGCTACGCGGATTCACACAGTTTGCAAACGAAATTTCTTTCATACCCCGATGAAGTTAAATAATAGTGACATCAATGCTTAAATGAAGGATAAAAATCACAAAATGTGGTAAATCTCTTGGCAAGCCTCCGGTTTTACATTTGTGACCCTCAAGTAGAACATCATATCCACACAGAAAGAGTTACAATGTATATATTTTCTTAATTGTTATGTTCAACAAATCTCCTTGTTCATTTGAATAACTATACAAAGAATCTATTTTACAGATCTGGAAATCAAAATCTCGCCTGTGGCCATATTGTAATGTTTTGCCTTTATTTATATACAGTGGTGTTTACATCATGATATTCAATTTAAATTGTATTTACTCATTTAGAAAGCTTGTCTCTAATGAAGTATATGATTTGTTGACAATAGTATAGGAACAATGTTAACCCATTAACCCCTGAAAACTCATAGTGAACTCTGCCAACCTTTGAATTAGAAGATTTCAAATTTGTCTTCAGGGGTGAATGAATTAATCATTTCGATTAATTTAAAGTATTGTAACTAAATATGTTTGCAATAATACTATTTATAACTGTTGTTTTTACCAGTTTAACAGATAGTTAAAAAAATCATAACTTTCATTTTAGTGATGTCGTTATTTAAAAAAGTTTTTCTTATGTTACTGCTTGACATTATTTAATATGGCATTTTTTATTCTCAAACTCTCGTGTTCATCAGATTAGTTGTCAATATAGATGTCAACAAGTCAAAAACTTATGTCACTATTGAAGAAGGCCTTGAAGATAGCTCTTTATCTCTTTGTTAAATGTTTGTTAATTTTAAAACTTTGTTTGTTTTGTTGACTTTTTATTTTTACTTTCATGTTATTAGGGCCCCGCATCGAGATGCGGGTGCCCTATAGTAATCAGGTTGTCCGTCCGTCTGTCCGTCTGTCCGTCCGTCCGTCTGTCCGTTTTTTTTCTTTTGCACATTAATGATGGAAGGGAGTGGATTATTTTCCCCATATTTTACATGATGATTCCCCATCCATCCTAGATCTGCTTGGTAATTTTTCAGGCTGAAATTAAATTAAAAAATCGGCCATCTTGGATTTTAACATTTAAAAAAATCACAATGTTGTTGCTCTTAACTGATAAACATTTTGTTATAACATTATGATGCAAAGTTGTTCAGAATTAAACAAGGAGTTGACTGTCCAAAGGTAAGGTCATGGGCCAAGGTTACTAAGTCAAAGGTCAAGGTCAAATTTAAAAAAAATTGTTTTCTCATGAACATTTTGCTACAACATTTATAATGAAGCAGAGTTGTTCAGAATTAAACAAGAAGTCAACTCACCAAAGTTTTGACTGACCAAAGGTAAGATCATGGGGTCACTGCATCAAAGGTTGTGGACACATTTTCCATTTTTGGACTTATTAACAATTTGTTATGACATAATAAATAAAATTATTCATTGCTTAATATATTAATTAAATTCAATATGATTTGAATCAAAATGGCTACATGATATGATTAGAATCAAAAAGGCTGCAAATTGGTCATCTTGGCACGTCAGACACATAGCGGGGCCCTTTCTGACGTGTCAGTGTTCTAGTTTAAAAAAATAAATATTGCTTACAATGTACCACTATACCAATATCTTAAGGAAGAATCCTATTTTATTCAGTTACTGTTTTCCTTTAAACTCATTCACCCCTGAAGACACATTTAGACTCTTCTAAATCAAAGACTAGACCAGTCCATTATGAAATTCCAGAGGGATGAGATAAAATATGTGCAAGGTTGTGTGTATGATATATGTTTCTATATTTTATCACTTTTAACATGAAAAAAACTGACATGACAATTGTTTTAGAGTTACTGTAATTTTATTGTGTAAACAAGTACATGACCTTACATTTATCCTAAATATTTAAATTTCTCACTAAACCTCATAAATTTTCAAATTTTGAAAGAAAAATACATGTAACCTGATAAACAACAGTCACTATACATTGCTTTGTAAAAATATTTCAATTTCTACATTTTTATTTATTTTAACAGTTTTCAAGTTTTAGAAATTATTGTGTGAAAATATACTACTTTACATGATATATTGAATGTATGTTAACTAGTTACATTATTAAATCAGGTTTCACCGTTGATAAATATTTTTAAAGATGCTCCACCGCTGACAAATGGTATTTTTTCACTATAAAAAAACAGGGACAGACGATTTAGTATTTTTCTTCAGTTACAAAAGTTCCTTACTTTACACCATTACCACCATTGAAAAGTTTGAGCTTCTAATTTTACTTCAAGTTAAAAATATGAAAAATAATTAATTGCATCCCGAAAAAAATCCGTGACACTTTATCCTATATGGAATGAAGTACTGATTGTGCATTCACCAAAGGCGAAATAAATTATTTTACATTATTTTTTGTGTTTATTAGGCATATATATACACGAATAAACACCAATTATTGTTCAAATGATTAATATCATTTATGCTCTGTCGGCGGTGGAGCATCTTCAAAAGCACGGGAAAAAATTAATTTGTGGTTTTCCTTTTTTACAGTGTATCTAACTAATACTACCCATTTACCTACTCAAATATAGAAGTACTTTTGAAAACTTTCTTGACGTGTTGACCCTGAAAACCTTTCATGGTATTGAAATGATAACATGAAGGTACGCTCGATGATTTTATTTATATATTTATTTTTGCCAGATATAATGTACTTTTGATGCAAATGTCTGTATTTATTAATAGCTTTTCTGTGTTATACGATATTGCCATTTGGTTATTGTTACATTTAACGTACTGTGTAAAATAAAGTAAATATTTATGCCTTCCTTTCTTTGTTTTACTGAACAAGATGGAAATGAAACTTGAATAATGTAAACTTTTGTAGTCCTGTGAATGAGCGGACCAGACAAACATTTATACATGGCCTAAGTTGGCACACATTTTTTGAGTTGATAATACATTATTTGCCAATTTCCAATATAAGAAATAGAAGTTTAATGTGCCTAATAGATGATTATTTCCCTGTGTATTGACAAGAAACAAAACAAAAAACTAACAGTTGGTTCATCTGGCTCAAGGCCATTGTCAAAAACAAGAAGCCCAGGAATTAAAGCTGAAAAGCTGATATTGTGCCAGTAGCTTGTGGAAAGAAAAGAATATATTAAGTATGTTCAAATGAATTACCATGGGCAGACCTTCATTCAAGTCACGTGGGTTAGATGAAAATACGTCTACCTATGGATAATCAAGATACGTACCTAATTAACATCCCAAATTTAGTCGCCTTTTGCAATCATGCAATTGAGCAGCAGGTACAATTCTAACATCCTACTTGCAGTATATGTGTTGCTTGAGGTTAATTCATGTAATAACTTTGAAAAACAGGAACTAGAAGATGCTTTTTTGACAAACGATACTATTATTAGAATGTGACCCAATTTACCACTCCAAAACCCCGTCATCCAGCCCACGTAACCCTGTAATCTTCTTAACCAGGTTATGTCAGATCACCATTCAGTGCTTAACATCAGTCTCAAGCTATCAAATCGTTGTAAAATGTTTTCAACAAAATCATTATAGTTTCTAATGCTAAAATAGAACAGATGTTTAAAGTGAATAGTTGGTCAAATAAAATCCCACTCTTAATGCATTCATTAGCCTTCCAAAAGTCCTCGCATATCAAAACGACGGTCAAGTTCTGCTTATGTTGTCCAATTTTGACCATCAAAATTATGAAAAAGCGTTCTTTAAAAGCAAGGCTGCGTCGTCAACACGTAGATAGCCAGCCGGGAAGACATATTAGGATTCCTATAATATAAATTAGCTTCTCTGCATGCAGAGCGATTTTGACAGGAAATTTAATTTTTCTATTTCATTAGAAATTATACTGGATATAGTAACACCATTTTTACCGACTTAAGCCTTTGCCCGACTTTTATGACCTACTTCTTCATTTTTAACAGAAATTCACAAATTCATGATTTACAGACAAAACTGCAAATAATATCATTTCCACTTTTGTGTTCAATTTATTGATGACAACAAAAACATCAATTTCCACCTTTTGACCTCTGAAATGATCCCAGAAAAACCACTAATGTTTGGAGAAACACACATTCTGCCGCTGAACCTTAGGTTCATGTATTTGCATGCAAAATAATATGCCTATCACTGAGTAGTGAAAGGTATGAACGACCCAACGCGATACCCTCCTTGAAGCCAAATAAACGTTTGTCAAAATTGGTCTTTGTCGAAAATTTGAAACAATTTACATAAGGAAATAACTTGTTTTTACATGTAAGTGGGCGTTTGAGAAATCGTTGCTGGACACAAACCTAAGAGACGAGCTATCGCTAGGGTTTTGAAGAAAAAAAATTGATCTCGGAGCCGCACCTTACAAAAATATCATTGTTTCTGGGTTCGTGGCAACTCAACTTCGCTAGCCAAGGGTATTCAGTACGATACTCTTACAGAAAGCATATCGTAGTGAATGATGGCCCAAATATTTGACACCGTTCAGGGACACTTTTAGACAGAAATGCCAATGATAACGGTCAGTCTATTACAACAAATGGAATACATACCTGATAAGAATACATTCAGTTGCCATATAACAACCTTCCAACATGGTGTCAAGGTGTTGTTTAGTAGTGCTGGTGCTACTTTCTTTATCGGTAGGTTGTTCTTCATATTCAGTATTTACCGGTGAAACACGATTATTTCAGTATGAATTATTTTAATTGATACATTTTTTTTAATTTTCCTTATGAATGTCTGCTAATTACCATTAGTACTGTAGTGTTTTTCTCGTTCAATTTGCTTTTCCAATCGATGTTCTTGATTTCTTCTGAGATTTGTTTCCCATATTCGCCTTGGTACAACATTTATTTGTACTTTCTGCATTTTACTGTTGCATGGAAAATCTATAACAATCATTCCGCGGTCACTTTGTCCTAATAAGCTCTGATATTCTAGTGATAAAATGCAGTTGTCTTTGTCGGTCAAACAAGTTCTAATAAGTCTGGGGTGTCATTTCCTTACCATCTTGTAGGTTTATTCATAACTTGTAGCATATAATTATTCCGTAAACATTGCACAAATTTGTATTCTTGCGTTTCCCTGCTGTCTCCTTTGGTGTTTTCCACATATCCCCGTTTATGTCATCGTAGTCGAAGTCTCCTACGATGAGTAGTTTAGAGTATTCTTCTTAAGTTTGCATTATTTTCTGTTCTTCCACTGTCTCATCTATATACACCAAACGTTTGTTTATGTCCATTCAATGGTATTTCCACAAATATTATTTTCTTGTCATTTGGCTTGTAGTTTGATTTCTTTTGCTACAATTCTTTTGTTTATGTAAATAATTTCAATTTCATGTGTTACACTTATTTCTATTGGTTAGATCGTTGGGATATTTTTGCATAGTTCAAAAGAATTACACGTCAAATATTATGATGTCATGCATACAAAACGTTTTCTCGGGATATTTAAAAAGCAGCACAGTCATTGGCCAAACTTGGCCAAATTGGCCATAAGATATCAATGTGCCACAACTGAATTTGTTTTATTGTAATATCTTTTGAGTTGATGAAGTCATAGACTAACTTTTTTATTGCGGGGGAGGGGGGTTATGAAGTCGTGGACAAAAATGAATTTTTGTATAGAGATGAAAGGACATTCTTCATAGAGCAAAACACCAATGAAGAAGAATGTCCTTCCGTTTTTTGACTATGACTTTATCAACCCAATAGATACACGACAATGAAGAAAGTTCTGATTTTGTCTATGACTTCATAAACCCAAAAGAAAGTGAGCCGGGAGATAATAATAAGACACAAATCTCGTACATTTACGTGTTTTTTACAATAAAACAAATGCAGTTATGGCGCAGTGATATCTTATAAAGTAGTTTATTTTGACCAATGATTGTGCCGCTTTTAAAATGTCCCGCTAAAACGTTTTTATAAGTATAATGTTCAAATTTTTTAGATTATGCAAAAATAACTCAAACTTCTGTCCAATGAAAATGAGTCTGAAATTCTGACACATTTACACATTTATTGCATCAAGCTTGTTTTGTAGCTTAGTACATGTCAAGCCTGTAATACACAACAAGACTGTGGGTCAGATGAATGTTGTGTCACCAACAACCCGCCAAGGGGAAAACGGATGTCCATGTCAGCTGGACATTGTCAAACGCTCGGTCATCAGGGATCGGGTACGTAGAACATGGATATAAAATATCTTGTTTACTATTTACTCCGATAATAATTCAAATAATTTACTCCCCAGCAGAGATAGCTAAATTAATGTATTTAAGGATTGAACGCGATAATTATTTGTTCTATGGAACTGCATAAACCACGAAAAAGTGCGTACTTCCGTTACGGTCTTTACGGTCAAAAAGTATCAGGTAAGTCAAACTCTATGGTAACTGTACATGTAGGGATCAGATAGATTATACCGCATTGTCAAACTGAATAAATAACTCGTGTGTTCGGAAAACAAAGTGAATTTTAGATATACCAATGGCACATATAGCACAAGCGAGTATGTTGAAAACTTTTTTTACAAATGCCACCAACTAAAATTTAGAAAATTGACTTAATGTAAAAATTTAGAAAATTGACTTCATGTACTAGTGTATTCATGAATATCCATTTTCTAAATTTGTACATAAGGTCAATTTTCTAAATTTTAACATTTCCATATTATCACCATCTTTTTCAAGAGTATCAAAAAAGTACAATTCAATACAATTTAATGTTCAGGTTGTCTGGTGCGGTACGGCGGAGGCGTAGTGAATCCACCCAATGAGTTGGTATACGCGTGTCCATGTGGTGCAGGCCTGATGTGCAAGGGAATCGGTATTTCTGAAGTTCCATTAGGAGAAATGGGTAATTAGAGATATTTCATTTGAATCACAGTCGTCATAAAGTTGTCAATGAATCTTTAAAAGATTTAGAAAAAAAATGAAAAAGATGACTGACCACTCCATACATACATTGTAGTGGAATAAAATGAAGACACTTTATCAAATAGGAGACAAACACAAAATTCACATTTACCAAGACTAATTTCAATTAAAATATCAAGGATATGTCAAATCATACTTTAAGATACTAAGTCAAATGGGATTATTCAATTAGTAGAATATGTTGTAACTTAATGTGAATGACAGAAGTTGGCCAAGGCTTCAACATTAAAATTTAAAAAGAAAAAAACATTTGATTATAAAATAGAAGCTGTTGTGTATAATTGAAATTACGAATTTAATAATCGACATTTTTTGTTGCTCTAAGTGTCATCGCCAACATAATTAAAACCTGTAATTTACAGGGATATGAACATTAGTTAGAGCTTATATAATTTGAACCATTTCTGCAATTTACTGGTGTTCATAGATCTAGATCAAAATTTGGTAGAGACACACCGGGTAAATTGTATGGAAATGTGACACAGTCGGTTTCCAAAACTCGGTTGAGGACAATTTTGAGTCAGATTTTTTTTTAAATGAGAGTGGTATCACCTTAATTGGGCACTTTGTATAGCCGTGTATGATGTTTTTTAAAAGAACCATACCGACCTTTCCAATGGTAAAAGTCATATCTGAGAAGACCTTCTACCTGGGAATCGTCATGGCGAACTTTCCACCATTAGAATTCCATTCATACAGCATGTAGAGTAGGCCTTTGAGTTTACTGACCTTATATCTAGACATACAAAATGTCTTAAATAGTATTCGGTTACTGTAGTAACCAATCTTAGAAAAATTCTTAGGAAAACGATTTTGTAAAAATATTGACTTTGACCCCATTGTGACAAGAGGATGAAGCCGATACGAACAGTAGATGTAGTTCATTAAATCCTTGAATCATGGGAACTGGTCTTATATCTAGTACCATTATAACTCCTCGAAATCATCAGAATTCTGTAGATACTTGGTGATTTGATACAATCATAGCAATATCCCGGTGAGTGAAAAGGATCCAGAGACGTTTGTTTGTTGGTAAACACTTTGATGTATTTTTTACCTGTTTAATTGTTGGTAAACAATTTGTTTTTTTTTACCTGTTCGTTTGTTAATAAGCATTTTGATGTTTTTGTTTACCTGTTTGTTTGTTGGTAAAAATTTTGATGCTTTTGTTTACCTGTTTGTTTATTTGTTGGTAAACATTTTTATGTTTTTGTTTACAGGTACATGTACGCATCACTAACGCGAATATTGAATGTTTAAATTGTTTGTAACTCTAAGGTCAAATAAAAAAATGTTGACATTTGACTTGTTGTAGAATTTTGTGATGTTCATGGACGAAATCACGCTTAGATTTTCCGCTGAAATTCTAATTGATTATCATTTACCGAAATCGTCTGGTACACAATATCATTGAGGGGACAGCGCGATATTCAGGGATATTCAATGACTGAGAGAGATATTCTACTCGACGGTACATCCCTGTTTTCTTCTTATCCATATATGAAAGAGTATTTTTTCTCCCATACCTACACGTGTAATACTGGCTTGTCTTGGACAATACACTCATGTCGACTGAAGCTGCATTGCATGGCTACCCATGAAAGAAAGCCACGTGACGTCACAGCGTCAACATTAACGTTTTTTTCAGAAACTAGCCTGGAGATAAAAGCAACGAAATTTGCATTGCAAACATCACGCAGTTTTCATGTATGGAGAATTGACTTGCAGTCCATTTTTCGAATCTATTTTAAAATGGCGGAAAATCATAGTTTTAGAATTGCAATAAAATGTCGAGGTTCAAACCTCGGGTTTTGCAAAATTTTTAGATCTCCAGGGTAGAATATCACTATCCTTCATATCCAAGTATGAAGGAGTATTTTCTCTCATACTTCGAACGATAGAATGGTGATTAATGCTGTTGTGGCCGATAGAAAATGGTACCAATATTATTAGACATTCGAAAAAAAGCCAAAAATTCGAAATATAATTGAATGATGGTCGATTTCGTTTTGTTTTAAAAACCGAAATTTGTGACTTATTCTCCCGCAGACTTTCTACACCCTAAATGAACATTAATTTAGGAATTTTATCTACAATATTACATTGTAAGTATATTTATCATCATAAGTTCAACTGATAAGATTTGATAATAGCGGCACACACACACGATACAAGTTCCACGACATAAAGAACCAATATGGCGCTCGGATCACCTGTTGTTGTTGTGTTGGTTGTGCTGGCTTTGTTCATGGTGAGATTCTCATTACTGTAGTCTTTCTAAATCTAAAATGCTAGTGAGTTTATGAATATTTCGCTGGTGTTTAGAATTCGCGGATTTCAGTGAAAATACGATTAAAGAGAAAAAAAATATCAGTTATGCAGTACAGACATAATACATACACATAACAGCTACGTTCTTAGCATTGTAACTTCGCATAAGTGTTCCAAAGGGAACATAATTTACAATATATACAGTATAAGCCGTATTTACTCCAAATTGTCGGCTACATAGCCTTCGGCAAGGGAACACACTGTAGTTTACTTTTCAAGTCACCATCTTGCTACCATCTTGCTTTCGAATCACTTTATCTATCTATCTTATATTCAGCTTGACAGGTCAGAAGGATGTCACTCCCAGCTCGATTGTGGTTCCAATGAATGTTGTGTAACCAACAACCAACCGATAGGAAAACGCTTGCTGCTGATTGTACGAGGCCACTGTCAACCTTTGGGCAAAGAAGGAACACGTAAGTAGTATATACCTTTGTTGTAAAGACGTACCGTACAGCTGATTATTTTTGCGGTACAAAATTTTCGCGATTTGACCTAGACACGAGAAAACAAAATTTTAGTGGTTTACAAAATTTCGCGATTTTGCAGTAAGGGTATATATTATTCATTCCTTCCTCTATTTTTTGGGATGATATTTTCGCTATTTGGACTAGAAACGAAAAAAAAATAGCGGTTTTAAAATTTCGAGATTTGACTTTAAAGGTATTTATAAAACATTCATTTGCAATAAAAGCGAAACCGCAAAAATTAACCGTGCGAAAATAATCGGCTATCCGAAAATTTTCTTGTATAGTACGTAAAGAATCTCATATATCAATTATGAAATAAAGAAAATGCAAACTTGCAGACACTGAGTGATATATCAATTGTACAGATGGAAAGAGACCTATCATGCGTCTATTCTGGGAACGTAGTGTGATTCGAACATTTTCATCTTTACTAAAAAGAAAATTAAGAAAATAGATATGGTATAGTGGTAAATAAAAAACCGAAATTCGTTATTTTGAGTGTGACAGATGTAAAACACCAATTTGAAGTAAACATTTTATTGTTGGTTAAGATAAACTACATAATAATATATATTTATAAAATTTTGACCATTACAGAGAATATGGGACTCTAAACACAAGAAATGAATAATGAAAAATGAATCGTTATCAATCAGCTATTCAAATTAAACCAAGATATAAATTGATTTTCTTACAAATAACTAAATACATACTTGCTGTTTATGTTATTACATGTACATTTCCATTTGCTCGGAATTGACACTACATAACCTTGTTAAACAAAAAGGGAATTGATTATACGTATTACAATGCTCCTATAACTATCGTTGGTGTAGTGATATGGTGTGTAACACGTGTTATTAAATTTTTCTGCAATTTTATAGTGCCATGAATCCACCAAGAAGGTAGTTTAATGTTTTTTATCCTGCTTTATAACATGATTTCATGTGATGTGTGATGTAAAATAAAAATACTTTTTAATGCTTCAACCTATATATATCATATGCAAATGAATAAAACATATTATGACCGTTTTATTCAACGACGTGTAAATTCTGCATATATTTACAGATTGTTACACCCGTTACGGCAGTGCGAGCACACCACCCCCTGATGTCGTGACATCGTGTCCTTGTGCAGGTCACCTCATGTGTAAAGGTAGTGGGCTTTACGAAGTCCCATTGGGAGAGACAGGTAAACAACTGTGAATTACTGTGAAATCATTGTTTTTCGTGGAGGTTTAATTTTCGTGGCTGTCGTTCTTTAACCAAGATCAATGAATGTACATCCCCACGAAACAGAAGTATGTAATCATTTTATTATGTGTTATGTCATTCGGAACAAAAATTTCATTTCGTAATTTCGAGTTTTTCAACTCCTAGGTATTCTCTACGTTTTTAAGTGCCAACAAAATTTAATATTATAAAAAAAAGATTTCATAGTAAATAGATAAATGTTAAATAATTGACACGCATGCTATGCTTTCTTTGAATTAACTACTGATTTTTAAATCTCGTGTGAGATTATGCGGCTATTTTAAACTAATCTAATCCGAATGTCACCCAAGGCGTCCGTCCGTCAACAATTGACTTCTTTTTCATAACCACTGGTCAGAATGAAACAAAATTCTTTGACCGGTAGCATCGTTATGGGGATGAGTATCAATATCGTACAAATGATCAGGCGGGGCCCCAGGGGTCTGAGGTGCAGGATCATAAGGGATCAAGTTGACTATTTCCATACAAATGACTTCTATGAAATTTAACATTGGATATCCTCCATATTGCATTGATAGCACCCTTTGTGGATGGAGATTCAAAATTGTACAAATGTACACTTAGGCATCTGAGGGTTGGGCCAAAAGAGGTCAATTTGAAAATGTTAATTTCTTTTTAGCCCTACCTCATCAATAGGATAATATGAGAAATTAATCTGATATCTTATAAAAAGTGCAAAAACATAATAAATCACTAATATGTCTCCTTTGTTTCTCAGGTGTCTGTACTCATCATGTTTAGGACCGACAGTGCTTAATTAATTCTGTTGTGTGGAGATCATCGATTACAATACATTATCAAAGAATATGTAGTTGTTATAGTTTTTCATCTTTTGGAAAGTCACGATATCAGACTGCATACTGCAAAACCAACTTATTTTCGCGGAGACTTAATTTCGCATTTTCGTTTTTTTGGCGACGATTGAACTTTGCGTTTCTTTGCCCCGCCGCTTATTCGCGACGATTGAATTTCGTGTTTCTTTGCAATACCGCTTAATCGCGACGATTGAATTTCGCGTTTCTTTGCATCACCGCTTATTCGCGACGATTGAATTTCGCGTTTCTTTGCATCACCGCTTACTCGCGACGATTGAATTTCGCGATTTTGACTCTCATGATTCTACTTAACTTATTTGGAACAATATCGCCGCGATATATATCGCTATGTCCTATCCCCTGCAAAATAAGCGAAAATTAACTAACCTCGGGTTATATCACTTACTCGGGTTGATAACTCACCATATCCACCTGAAAATAGGTCTATAATTGTATAATATTACTGTTTATTCGCGAAAATAAGTTGGTTTATATTTCACATGCAATTTATATACATTATAGGTATCCGCGTATTTGCCGTTTACATTTCGTTATAAAATACTTAAAATACCGACGTAATGTAAAAATATGCGTAATTAATTATTTAATAGCAGAAACATAAAATTAGAGTGATTGGCAATTCTACAAATTCTACTATCGGAAGATGTACTTTTGGATGTGCCCAGGATTTTTAATACTTATTCTCCTTAACAATTAAACATAAGACGATAATTTTGATATGTAATAAAAGTTTAATGTCGTTTACAGATGCTGTGGGCACAATTTTTGAAAGAAAAAAAAAGGCTGATATATTGTTAAAAAAGGTGCACTTTTGAAGTATATGATTAAAAAAATGGTAAAAATGTTTATTTTCATGCTTGTAAAATCATATTTAAGATTGTTATTCGGAGAAATTACCATACCATAGTATAATGTTTAAACTTTATATTTATGCAAATATTACATGTTTAAAATAATTACATGTACTTAACAGTACTCAGGCAAGGGAAATGTCTATACACCGGAGGCCCCTCTGCGTTAGCAAAGTCAATGGACGTTTTCCAATCTCTATCTGTATGTGTTTCTGGTATTAGTTTACAGTAGTTTGTATTTAGTATGGAGCTGATTCTAAAAAAGGAAACGTATAGCTTTGTCAAATAATCAGAGAAAACGAATATCAAAAATATACTTTAATCATGTAATTTTCGGCACAATTTATCAAAGTACAAAATAAAATGAAACATAACTATACAAGTGAACACCTAGTGGACCATATCAACAAGTACACATGGACTCCGCTCAGTTTGAATTTCAATAGCGCTGTCGTGTTTTGATTGAAAGGAGCTTCTCCGAACGATGGAATGGGACACGTTGTCACTGCTGAGTAGACAGCTGTTCTCCTGCAGAGCAGACGACACACCGTTTATCTCACAATATATATCGTCATCACTTTGATAATCCACACTTTCTACACTTGACGTCACTTCCGGGTGATGTTGACCATTTACAATAATCACATTATCAGTCCTGTTACATAGTGATCCATTTTGTGGAC
This sequence comes from Argopecten irradians irradians, assembly GCA_004382745.1. NCBI lineage: Eukaryota > Metazoa > Mollusca > Bivalvia > Pectinida > Pectinidae > Argopecten > Argopecten irradians. Next base: position 1,052,355 of record SAYR01019970.1, read on the forward strand.
ACTTTTTAATATAATCTTCCTGTGTAAACCTGTCGTCTGTCTCAGAGACGTTATTTAAACACAAGTGATCCGTACACGTCTCTCCATTGTTCTCGGTAGATACAATATCAACATTATGTACAACTGCACATACCGAGAAGACATTCGGCGTCACCTTAGCAGGTGACAATTTGTCTTTTAAATCATCCTGAATCACATTGTCAGGTGTAATTTTCGGAAACTCATCGGGCACCTGTTCTTCGTCCCCGACCGTCCTGACCTTGGTACTTGATGCTATATTTTCATCATCAGCGTTCTCGACCGTTCTGACATTGGTACTTGTCGTTATTGCACGTTTAGGAAACGGATTTCCTGTGCGTTTCCCCTCGTCAGTTGTAATTACATTAGTACTGATGACTTCTTCACTTATTGCCGAATTATCTAAATCAGACTCGGTCTCGGAGCGTACAGACACTAATCTGCATCTACGTTTAGAAGAAAGCGCAGGGGACATAATCTGACATTGAGTTTCAGCATCGACCATGTGTACCGTTTTATTTGACGCGTGAGTTTGTACAAATTCTTGATCTTTATCATTTGAGCAGTTGTTTTTAAACTTGTTAGACTTTGTCTTTGTTTTTTCATCCCTGGACTGTACTGTTCTATCCTCGGAGACACTTCTGCGCATGCTTTCTAACCTGATGCGGTTAGTCACATACCGTGGCGGACTGGACCTCGGACTGCTGTCAAGACTCACCTGCCGACTACATGCCCTATTAGGAACCAAAGACTCGGAAGATACGGCAGTATTAACGATAATCTTAGATCGTGCCTTACGTGGTGTTCCATCTATTCGATCAGAACTGTCGTATCGAACGGTCCTCGGTGAGATGGGAGACTTCTGATTAGTACCTTTTAATCTCATGTAATTGTCTAGAGCCGGTTTGATAGAAAATCGACTCTCTTGTGGTAGTTTCATCTCACTTTTCGCGGCTTTCTTAGCGAATAATGTTCGTTTAGGCGATGGACTGATCTCTGATGACACCTGCTTCATCTCTATTTCAAGGTTGTTCTCCCTTTCCATTTTCTGTAAGTAGTTAGAATATGACGTGACGGTGTCGTACATCTGAGAGTCCATCCTATATTGGAGGGATCTGGCAGATGTGATTGTCTCGTAAGCCCCGGATCGTAGGTATGAACTAAAAGAATTAACTGTGTCGTAATTATCACCGATATCGACATTATTGAAGTTCTTATCTCCCTGTACTAAGATTACGTAGCTGGCCACATCATAGCTACAACCCCTATCTTTAATCTTCGAACTTTCTCTGTACCACTTACACGCACGGAAGAATACAAATATGACCAAGAACAGAATTGCTAATCCTGGCAAAAATGCCAAGTTGAAGTCCGAATTGGTCTCTGAGTCCGTTTGATGTTCGTTTGTGTCCGGGAAAGAACTAGGACTCTCCTTCGAAATAACGTAGTCTGAACGTAATGTCGAGATATTTGCCAAATAAGGCGTGTTTTGTCCGTCGGAAATTTCATTGGCAAAGGTTAGGGCTATATGTGGCGCGCAGGTAAAGCATACCGTAAGAGGTATAAGATAATGTAAAGCATAGAGAAGCATCAGACCAATTTGTGTCTGTATTATTGATTGAACGCGTCACTAATCTCCAGGTGTAATTATTGTCTCACTGGCTGTCCTTCATCAACTGTAACTTCACATTAGATCAGATCTATTCCTCCATCTACACCTTCCTACGGCCCAGAACAAAACAGCATCTCTTCATTTTACCACGAGTTTTCTAAAACCAAATTAGAAAATAGATGATAGATGAAAAATATTTAATCTTGTATGTATTGTCTGCTGTTTCAAAATTAAAAAAAACTATTTGGTAATAGCAAATTTAAATGGATAGGACAACAGTCTAAAATTGTATATCTCAGTGCTTTGTGTAAGAGTCATACATAATATTGATATGGGTATTTATACACAGTTCTGTCTGTAACAGTCAGACCTTATATTGATATAGGTATTTATACTCAGTTCTGTCTGTAACAGTCATACCTTATATTGATATCGGTATTTATACACAGTTCTGTCTGTAACAGTCATACTTTATATTGATATAGGTATTTATACACAGTTCTGTCTGTTACAGTCATACCTTATATTGATATAGGTATTTATACTCAGTTCTGTCTGTTACAGTCATACCTTATAATGATATAGGTATACATACTCAGTTCTGTATGTAACAGTCATACCTTATATTGATAAAGGTATTTATACACAGTTCTGTCTGTAACAGTCAGACCTTATATTGATATAGGTATTTATACTCAGTTCTGTCTGTAACAGTCATACCTTATATTGATATAGGTATTTATACTCAGTTCTGTCTGTAACAGTCATACCTTATATTGATATAGGTATTTATACTCAGTTCTGTCTGTAAAAGTCATACCTTATATTGATATAGGTATTATACTTAGTTCTGTCTGTAACAGTCAGACCTTATATTGATATAGGTATTTATACTCAGTTCTGTCTGTAAGTCATACCTTATATTGATATAGGTATTTATACTCAGTTCTGTATGTAACAGTCACACCTTATATTGATATAGGTATTTATACTCAGTTCTGTATGTAACAGTCAGACCTTATATTGATATAGGTATTTATACTCAGTTCGGTCTGTAACAGTCAGACCTTATATTGATATAGGTAGTTATACTTAGTTCTGTCTGTAACAGTCATACCTTATATTGATTTAGGTATTTATACTTAGTTCTGTATGTAACAGTCAGACCTTATATTGATATAGGTATTTATACACAGTTCTGTCTGTAACAGTCATACCTTATATTGATATAGGTATTTATACACAGTTCTGTCTGTAACATTCATACCTTATATTGATATAGGTATTTATCTCTCAGTTCTGTCTGTAACAGTCATACCTTATATTGATATAGGTATTTATACACAGTTCTGTCTGTAACAGTCATACCTTATATTGATATAGGTATTTATACTCAGTTCTGTCTGTAACATTGATATAGGTATTTATACACAGTTCTGTCTGTAACAGTCATACCTTATATTGATATAGGTATTTATACTCAGTTCTGTCTGTAACAGTTATACTCAGTTCTGTCTGTAAGTCATACCTTATATTGATATAGGAATTTATTCTCAGTTCTGTATGTAACGTTTAGACCTTATATTGATATAGGTATTTATACACAGTTCTGTCTGTAACAGTCAGACCTTATATTGATATATGTATTTATACACAGTTCTGTCTGTAACAGTCATACCTTATATTGATAAAGGTATTTATACTTAGTTCTGTATGTAACAGTCAGACCTTATATTGATATAGGTATTTATACTTAGTTCTGTATGTAACAGTCAGACCTTATATTGATATAGGTATTTATACTCAGTTCTGTCTGTAAGAGTCATACCTTATATTGATAAAGGTATTTATACTCAGTTCTGTCTTTGACAGTTATACCTTTACAAGAAAACAGCGACATTGATGGGTAATGGAATACAGGTATTTACTGGATTAAAATGGCCACTCTTACATGGGACACAGGTAAATGTCTTCCAAATTGTGATGCTTAGTTTTCCCTCGCCAGTGTTAAGGGTATTTCTTAAAGAAACACATCTACGAAATGTAGAATAATAACGAGACATCAATTTACTATTATTTTCCATATGAAAAATTTCTGATATCAATCATATTATAAAAAAGAATCAGAGCGCAATAACAGAAAAGTTTACCTCAGTTTCATGTTACAGATCTAGACCGGCTTTGTCCTTGATCATCAGTACAGGTACAGCGAGCAGTGTGTGCTGAAACAAAAACACAACCTTATTGATTTGGGCAAATCAGAACACAAATCACTGGTTAATCACACTAGTGCGATGAAACAATTACTGCAATACCACATCAGATTACACATCCACCGTCTCCTGGGAACACCATGGAAAACGTCGCATGGATCATCCGACACTTGGCTATAAATAGTTCTCCTTGAAAGGTGTTTCTTACACAAGGTGATTATAGCAGTGTTATAATGACTGTCGTGAACCGGTCGACCGAATCGGGATAAAAATGGGTGTTCAACCGTAAATAAACAGCATTTTATATGGGAAACTCTGTATGTGTTTTTCTAACCTGAAAGCAACCTTTTTGTAAGATATTTCAGGTGAGTTCACGAGGACAACAGGCTCAATCTTAATGCTCCTTTAGAGAATTCCAAAGAATCAGATACAAGAATCTAATATCGTTCCTTTCATACCGATGAAGAAAAGAATAAAAAAAACTGCGAAACTGTATATATGGTTAAAGAAATTTACAAACAACGCGAAACTTTAATCCGTTCGTGTTGAACTTGATTATATAACTGGCGCTAGTGTATTTTGCTAGAATAACGATTTACATATAACTTTTCAACGCAAGTTTTAGTATTAACAGGACTTAATATAGATGAGTAAATGTTACTGTGACATTGTGACGTTGTACATATCTCCATTAACTGACTTAATTTGTGACAACGTCGAAAAACCAGCAAGCTGTATCTGTCATTGAAGGGAACGTCCTGAATAATGACTTATCATGCATGACACGGCGGTAATATATGGGATGTCAATTGGATGAATACCGTATAGCCAGTTATTCTCGCAGGGATGACATTTTCGCAATTTTGCGAGTGATTGCTATGATCGCAAAATATTTGTCCGTGAATTATCAATAAATAAATATCAATAAATTAGGCGGAATTTGAGTGGGTGATTAGGTGTTTGGTGTTCTAGTTCAAGGCCGATTCCCGAAAATGTTGACCATGGTTATACGACATTTAGGTTGTATAATGTCTTCCTTGCATTGAGACTGATTACAGCCTCTTATTTTTCGTCCCTGACATTTAGAATAAGATGTTACTGAAGCAAGCCCATTGAGTTGATAAAAAGTCGAATCGATATAGAAAGGATTTAGAAAATTACAAGCTTTTAAGACCTGACATTGGTTGGTACAGTATGGCACAAGCGAGCACATGAATACATTACGAGTTAAATACAATAACACTATCAGTAAGTGCGAGTCCACTACGAGTAAGTACGAGTGCACAACGAGTAAAACACGAGTGCACTACGATTAAGTACGAGTGCACTATGAGTAAAACACGAGTGCGCTACGATTAAGTACGAGCAAACGAGTAAAACACAGATTCCACTAACGAGTAAATTACGAGTGAACTACGAGTAAAACACGAGTGCACTACGATTAAGTACGAGTGAACTACGAGTAAAACACGAGTGTACTACGAGTGAAACACTTTTCACTACGAATAAGTACGAGTGCACTACGAGTAAAACACGAGTGCACTACGAGTAAATTACGAGTGAACTACGAGTAAAACACGAGTGCATCACGAGTAAAACACAAGTGCACTACGAGTGAAGTACGATACGAGTAAAAGAGTACCATATTCACATGTCACACTAGAACGAATATTTCTTACCCGGCCTACTATACCTTTAGGACGGGTACGAATTGGTCCCATGTGTCCTAGTGGAGCAGTGCCTCCGAAAATCACTCGGGCACAATTTTCTATATTTTTTGTGAGTCTCCAATTATTTTATGCGTATACAAGCATTTACATATTATTTTGTCCAAAACAAACATAACTACCATTCTAAATATCTATCACAACGCAATTTCCAGTCGTTGTAATATTTTTCTTGTCACGGTATAAAATCCAAAGACGTTGAATAGTTGTCCAAATACGAATTTATTAAATCACTTTTCTATGAGCCGGAAGGCGATTTCCGGAGTGTCCGAAAAATCGACCCGTAGAGACCGAGCTCTAGATCCTAACTGATTACAAAATATGAGACATGGAATTAAATGTACAATTGATACAATGGATGATACCTGACATGTATATGACTCTTTTGATGGATGGTCGGTACTTGGACAGGTGAGATAATTAGTTTATCTATTGTCCGAGTCGGAAGTGTCATAGTACTTGTAAGACCAGTTTGGATAATTGACTCCAAAGGATAGATAAGTTATAAAAACACAATGAATATAATACAATTAGCCATATGTTATATATATAGTAATTAACTGAAACAGACGGAATACGAAAGTTTGTGGAAATCACAATTAAATGATAATGAATTAAAATATTTACCAATGTTCACAAAATATCTAATGTAGCAATTATAACATAAAATTATTCATGATATATCTACCGTACTGCTTACGAGAAGTTAAATTCATAATTTGTAGACTTTGTCGTATAAATTCTCTTTAGAAAGGCCTTCATATGTATATTTAAAAATTAATGTCTTGCCGAGAATTTGATATTTTTTACAGTTTAGTCTTATTGCCTAGTAGGTAAGCGATATAAAACAACTACGATAAAATGCTTGCAAACTTTTTAATAATGATTTATATAAAGACGACACAATTTCTGTCTAAAAGTTTTTTGAGCTACAATATTGCAGCTAATGTCGCACGATCGTATGCTAACATCATTTGAGGTATACAGAATGCAGTTAAACTTCAATATTAACATAAAAATCATTAAAATCTTAGTAATCACGTTAGATCAAATATATACGAAATCAATAACATATTTCAAGATCGGTCTGAATAAAATACCACAGATGTTTCCGGAAATAAGAAGGAGAAGTGGGGATTTTATTGCTATTATTTGTTTTCTTTGTCTTTTGATACAATAAAATCAAACATCAAAATTTCGCAATGGATTTAGTTTCTAGAATATTTCTCTCGACATCCTATAAACTCCCAAACAAACAAACTAGAATTGGACTGGATGACTGGCCGATAAAAATTCTTTGTATGTTCAGTGATTTTGTATAAAAACATGCTAGTTTAAAACATATAAATTTTGTATACTATTACTATTTGTATAACTAAGACAAATAACGTGAAAGCCGATACAATATATGTAGGTTAGTCAGTTGTTTACAAACGCCAAGGTCAAATAACTTCAAACTATAACATGCTGTTTACACATTGCAACTACGTCCCGAGTTAGCTTTACATATGCAATTACTATTTGTCGTGTGTGTATTTATTTCCATGTTTTAAACTACCTTGTAATCTCGTACCAGAGGTAATTGAAGCAGGCCAAGAGAGAGAGAGAGAGACCCTATGCTTATTTAGATGAACAACTCGTAGAAATTTCCCAGACATTGTGACAATAGACAGATCAATACCTTGACATCTGGTAGTGAAGGGAACTTCAGGGATAGACGGCGTCGGACTAAGCAGGATGGCTAAAGCTAACTTAACTCGTCGTGTCAGATGACAAGTAGGTCACAGTGAGCTAATTTTACCAGACGGCATTATCTCCTACCTGCTTAACTGAATTTTAAGTTAATTCCTTTAAGAAACACTCATTTGACTTATCAGATAACCTAACTCGTCGTGTCAGATGACATAAAAAGTAGGTCACGGTGATCTATTTTTTCCAGAGAGCCTGCATCGCTCACCTGGTTAACTACATTTTAGGTTAGTTTCATTTAAGAACCACTAATGTGGCTTATCAGCAAAACCTTTTGTGCATTTCTGAATCCCCGATCAATTACTACATTACATAGAAAATACGAGTGATTTCTTCCCATAACTTTCGTCATTAAGTCGTTCATAGCAATATGACCAAAAAGCCCCACTACTTAAGTCTCCGAGGAGGTCAGCCCAACCCTGTGTACAATACAGTCATGAAAAATCTATTCCTGAGTTCCCTTGATACGAAATGTAGAAGTAAAGGAAATACAACAACAACAATTAATATAACTAATTAAAAATCAACCGTTAATCGGGACCTTTAGCTCGCCTATTCATTATCACTAGATACATCTTTTCCACAAAAGATCTGTTCTCAAATATGTTCATTTTTTCACTTTATTTTGTCCACAAACAAAAAATCGGGTCCTTCTCTAAATTTCGTGTAATTTTAAATGATGTTGTGACTATCTTATTTTTAAATGTTTTATGAATGCACACATGAGGGCCATAAAAATCAAACGTTCCTCATTTTCTATTGTTGGCCTTTTTGGCTACACAAATGGAAATGGACAGTTATAAACCCAAATGCATGTAAATTTACAATTTTGTATTAAAGTATTTTAACTCTTAACAAAATTACAGATGATACACTTAGTTTCCATTCCCGAACTCTTTGACAATCTACCAATCACAAACACTGTAATAATCTACCAATTAGAAACTCTGTAACAGTCTACCAATCACAAACTCTTTAATAATCTACCAATAACAAACTCTCTTACAGTCTACCAATAACAAACTCTGTTACATTCTACAAATCAAAAACTCTGTAACAATCTACCAATCACAAACTGTTACAATTTCTAATAACAAACTCTGTTACAATCTTCCAATCACTATCTCTGTACATTAAACTCTGCAACAAGCTACCAATCCTTAAACATCGAACAGCTAAACAGTTATACGTGATCACCACTTCCAGTATCTCAAACTTGTGGTTTGATCGCAGTAAGATCAACAGTATATTGAACACTAAATGATAACTATCAGTTTCGTTTTATTACTCAAGACATGGCGATTGTAATATTATGTAATATATCTTATATCCCTTACACGATACGAACTGCGTCGCCAACATTGTTCTTGGCGAACATTATCTGAGGTCACTTGTAGTCATTTTAAAGACGTTTAAATCATTTGATAGCTTATTTTAATTTTGTTTTTAACATCTTGAAATATAGGTTATAATATACATATACAATTAAAATAAATTATTGTCCTAAGGAAAGCGCTCCCAAGAAATGATGTCTTTTTGTATTTTTTTATATCTGTTCGCTCGATTTGGATTTAAACCTTTTTGACTATATGAACATATATCTGATACATGTTACTTGTAAGTAAATATTTCCTGCAAAATAAGGACTCTCTCTTACGTAACTTCTACGGAACTGTAATAGACATTAATCTTCCGCGTTTGTATTGACTGCATAATATCATAGAATATATATATATATAATCCAATTAATAAGTTGATGGTGAAGTGAGTTTTTGTCATGCAGGTCTTTTTAGACTGCGTTCATGTCGGCTTATCTGTATAATTAAAAAGCTTTATTCAGAAATTCACTGATATCGATCATGCATTCATCGAAAAAAATGTCCCGATTAATTGAAGTAGGGGCCTAAATGAGAAGTGGCAACTTTAAATTAAACAATTTTATTTCGTCTTCCCACTGCAGTAGATAGCACACAGATTAAGGAAGAGATTAAGTGGGAGAGATGATTATGTTATATACCGATTACGTTCTATTGACAGAGTAACCGTTAACTATACTTATATCTGTAACTGTGTATAATTAAAATAATCCTTTGAGAGTTAAGCTGGCGTAATCGCGCTCCTAATCCGACTTAAAAGTTTATACAGTCACCTGAGTGTATTGTCATCATTTCAATACTATTGATTTAGTATTACGATCTGTTTGACGTTTTGGCATTTTATTAGAAAATAAACCTCGTTTATCATAAAAAGTCCGAACATGCCTCTTTATAATGATAAAACATTCATAGTATTGTGAATTTTTACGCGTCTACTTGTCCACCCTAAACCACCCCTACTGGGGTATGACTGTTCATGTTCACGAAGGCGGACAATTTATACAACAAACCAGCTCAAATTTCTGCCACACTGTCGAAGTAGGTCACCATAATAAAGTCGTCACTTGTTTCCTTGATTCCACGATAATTTACAAACACTTTACAACAATTATAAGTCTGCATTATTACCATGAAATCATTACTTTAAAACTTCACACAGTCACTGGAGGGGATACTGTTGTTGTGTCTCGTGTATAAAGTCAATAACAGAATGCACAGATTTTTCTTAGGATACATTTAGATTTCTTATAATTTATCTAAATTTCTTAAGATTATTTTAGAATTCTTACTATTCATTAAGTTTTCTTACTATTCATTTAGATTTCTTAATGATTCATTTTTAGAAACCATATCACTATATGTACAACCGCTTCAGTATCGAGTCCTACACACAAACTGCACTAAGTCAAATACCATACATGTAGGTCGTATTCCCATGTACATACAGTCACATACAAATTAAAACCACGTGTGCTGGTACACGCTATCTTGCTAGTTTGAATAATATTCTCCTGAATTCACCAATAAAAAGTTTAAAAGCATTATTTTATACTTACCTCGTGCTACTGTATATAAGTATGATCCCAGAATAGTCACACTACACACATCTAGTCAGTGTCCACGAATTTCACTTTATCACTGAAGGAAACAAACCTGATTTAGTGCGAACACCATGTGCTCACTGTATAATGGCCAGTCGGCTTAATAATCCGGAAAAGTACAATTCAAAAAGTAAACACGAGTTTCAGTTTACAATAGACGCGTTACGGAATATAAACTGGCGTCGTGGGTTTTTAAAACAGGACGTGGCTGATAATGAACGTATTGTCACTAAATGACAAACCTAGACCTTGGGGGCTGATTAATTTCTACTTCATTTCAGATTGAACACTTTCAAAAAGATTCTATAATGTTGTTTATTTATACAATGCTTCAAAGCATTTAATTTTTTTTTAAATCCTGAAGCATATCTTTAATGGGTACATTTAGTTAACCTTCGTGTCATTCTAATTCGATAATAAAACTGGTATCAAGGCGAAAGTATGCATGTAATCACACAGATTGGCCCACGGAAAGCATTGATGAAGGTGTATAACTTGGTGTTTATCAACACCAATGAAATTTTCAAAACATACAGTAAATCGAACAAGGAAAATGATAGGTAAATAAAATGTAATTTGCCCATATTAACATCCCTTATATATTGAAGCCTGGCTGTGATATGGTTTATAAGAATAAAAAAAAACCACCAAAGTAAATATTACTACTCACCACCTGCTGTAATACACTGGGTATGCGAACATATGTGTATGATACTAATACACAGGCTGTCAAGCGCCTCATCCGAACCTACATAAGTAAAACAGTCAGCTGTAATCCTGTCACAACAGGGGGTGGACCTAAGGCGATGATGGTATGGCGAGTCACAACCACAGACGGACTTTCTAGTGACAAAGGATGGAGAAATTATAGTATCAATTTTATTAATATTAATGGAATCTTGAAATAAACTTAATGAAATCGTGGCAGTTTTTTACGGCATACTGAAATAAAGATCATGGAGACATTGACTTTACTATGGCCCATAGGTTCTTGCATATTACAATGTATCACTCAATATAACGTTAACGAGCTGCCAGTTACATTTGGTAAAGGCCAGTAAGCTGCTAGATATGCATACATTTTTCTGATTCATAAATCAACAATAATTTTGACATCGATACAGTAAACAAAAGTCAAAAATACGCCTAGAATACGAGATTATATATTCCGATAAGATAATTTTATTAATCAACATCAGAAAAGGTATGCTAATTTTTGAAATAACATCAGGAATACTTACTTTCAAGAGCGGCCTATTTTTAAAGCCGACATATTTTCAAGATACATTTGAAAAGAAATACAAGACTTACTTTCGAGATCTTGAGCCTTATTATCGAGATTTTAGTGTATTTATTTGGTGCACGTGACGGTTCTCCACGTGCACCAAACAGCTCGAGACCTTTCCTGATTGATAAGTCCAAACGATGACAGTCGTTGTTTACCATACGGTGTTTCATTAGTATATAAAGTATATCGTGTAGCAATTGTTTCTTTTGTTTTACAGCCGTACACCGAGAATTTGTTCAGATAGTTTTCATCGCTATTTCGCCTTAGTGATCCATTTTAAACAAATCACCATTCTGCAGTACATGTTTTGTTTTTATGATTGATTCCTAATACATGTTTCGTTATCTGCAATCACGGTCTCGAACCTCAAGTGCTTTTACGACAAAGGGTAGTTTGAACCCTGGCCAATTTGTAACATAAACTTATAAGATAACGCAGGTGTATCTACTGATAGATTTCTAACTAATCGATCTCAGTCTGACAGAAACACAACAGTGCTTACAGACAAAGTTGACGATAATCAGAATTAATAGCAAATAGCAAACAAGTGAAGGCCAAATCGATGACCAACACCAACCACTAACGTAATTCTATAGTAATACAGGTAATTAGCTGCTTAACCTAAATAACTTTTTCCCTCCCAATAATTCCTTCAAAGTGTTTGTGTATACGGAATGCCGACTTGCTGAATGTCGATTACATCAGACGGCGATGAACTTTTAGTCTAGGTAAATATCACGTTACAACGAGTTCCAGAAAGAATTGTTCGGTAAGCACAGTATATGACTGCATTGTACTAACATTTCACCAACACCGTTCTGTTTTTGTACTTTTACTTTTTTACTTTTGAAATCTTCTAACATTGCCTTTATTTTAACAACACAAAATCTCCTTTGATTTCTCCCATAGTTGAGATTATTTCGCGGTTGCTAGGAAAAAGATAATTTTACCGGGGTAGGGAAAAGACAGCTACCACGCTATAGACAATGATATTACATCATCATTTTAGAGCATTAGGGGGTTCCTGCGATAATAGCGTGATGAAAATGTTTTTCTTGAAGTGTGGGAGAATAATAACCAAACACAGGCGTGTCAGAGGGACAGAAATACCTCAATGTTAACCCTATTTTGACTGTCACAGGCATAATGTCTTCAGGTCAATTTCTGGTCAAGATTTTTTTTCATGTCAAATTAATCTAAAGATATATTGCTTGTGTAGGAATGACTTGTGTTGATGAACAAAATTCCTTCATGTGGATTGTGGTATCCTAGTCACATTTATGCCAAAATCGTATACAAGGTGTCCCTGTCCACCTGACAGATCCATGTAAGATTCTATTAATCCTGCATACAACCGTGACAAGTCAGCCAGTCCTGCTATATTTCCACCAATACATTATTGTCGGATATCTTCGCATGGATGATATTGTCGCTTTTTCATTTTTCTATAATCGCGTTCAATCTATCCACAAAATATTGAAAAATGATTCACTCATATATACACTGAAAAGTAGATCGCAAAAATTTAAATCTGTCAACATTATTATCAAGATTCTACACCTTTCTGACATAAAGCTCACTGAGAAATACCGTATAGCTGGTCATTTTCGCGGCCTTGAAGTCGATATTTCGCAGATTTCCCAAATATGACTATATATTTGGGCCCTTTTCCCAAATCCCTGTTTCAGTTGTAATGAACGTTTTCTTACTTTGAACCTTTAGTTGCCTGCCATGGTAGCCATCAAATATATACAGAAATTGAGCCAATTTGAAGTTTGTCCTTGGCATTTTTTTGCATTTTTTGTTATACTTTTTACCTCAGAGTGCAATCTTAAAACAATTTATTTTAATGAGCATATGTAGATAGATATTTAGGAGAAATATAAAGTTTGTTCAAAGACGCGCTCTATAGTTTCTTGATGAAAAACTGGCAAAAATTTGTTGTCACATTTTTATTGTTTATTTATGTTGATGATGGTTATCATAGCCAACACAGTTGCGATAAAGGATGAACTACAAAATATTTGAAGGTAAATACCTCGCAGTCTTTTTAAAAACTGTCCTCCTCCTTCATGAATGACTAAAACCAAACACCACGGACGAATATGTATAACAATCAAGAATACGACTAATAAATATCAATAACAAGAAAGATAATAGATAATGGTCAATAAATACTTTTAATAATTCAAGGTCACCATGCCCGACATCCGGTTAGGCTCACTGTCACAGCAGTTTTACAACCCAAACCATCATTACAGTCACGTGATCATTGAGCATTCCAATAACGATAGCACGTTTCTGTAACGTTTCCAAAGGTAGCCAATCGTAAGTGCTTTTGAAATCTCACCCAGATATCGCTCACACAATACTTGTATGCGTCCATTCTGATTATATATTATGTATGCTCTAAACCAACTTTTGAACAGTTGAACGCTAATTCCTATCAATAGAGATGTAGGTAATATTTCGTGAAGATAAACTTTCGCGAATTGTTTTAAATCGCAAAAATCGCGAAAGGAAATAGCACACAGAATACTGTAAGCCAACTTTCTTTCGCGTGCAATTTACTTTCGCGAATTTCGTGATGTATGAAAATCCGCAAAAGTTTATCTCCGCGAATTAACATCTACGTTATATTCATTGATAGACATCTCTATCAATTTTTTAAATCGAAATCGCGAAATTAATAGCAGGCAAAGAAAGTTGGTTTACAGTATTTTTGTATGATTCACTCTCTAAACACATTTATAAATATATCAATTCCGATATAATTCACAACCAATATAAAGTACACTATAAAAACACTGATAAAGTCTGATTATACTGCATCATGCTGTACTGGTACAGAACATTCTTAATGTACTAGTCCGATATCGAAATCTGAAGCGCGAAACATCTCGACATCAGATTGATAAAAATAGATAACAATGCACAGCGATTTCATAAAGCACTGCAAACTTAAAACTGAAAACAATAAACTTTCCGCATCACCTTACATGGTATGTTGATTATATTTCTTTATTATTTACTTGTATTTCACGAATAATATGATGACAAAATTGTCGACTAATCTGAAATCGATTTAATCACATAGGTAAATAATAATCAAGGTCACGTGAAATCTCGTATTATGATGGGAATAAGTTCAACAGTAATATAAAACGTGAATCAAGTGATGTCCTATATTGTATAGAATGTCACATGATATAGAAAGTTTTCTTGTACGCTTCAACAAACATGATAGTCATCAGTAAAAGTGGTTTTCCTTTCATATGGCACATAAAACATACTTCTATCACTCCATCCATTCACCCATTCATCGATATTCACTCGTCCATCTATAAAATAAGTTAAATCCTGTGAGGCTACACACATTTACCTACGATAGGTGACCTTTAGAGATCGTCACAGAAGGATTAACCTCAGCAGCCTGTTACAGTGGGGTCTTTACCGGATCTCTTCGTTATGTGAATTTTGACCAGCTCTTCGGCCGTTGTAGGATGTATTCCTATTGAGCTGGACAACTGTCGCCAGGTCGCACCACATCTGTTGGACAAGAAGATTATAAGTACACTACAATTAATACCTGGCGAGATAGGGTATACTCTCCAAGTAAATACGTATATACCTATCAAAACAGAAAGCTAAGGCTGTCAATGCATAGAGATACAAGAAACCTCTTATCCCGCAGTTCGTAAGAAATTAGAGATAAGATATTATATTGTAATTAAATGAATATTATGTAATTTAATAATACATTATTATATGAAATACTAATTTTGTTATTTTGACTACGTTTCCATAGAAAACAATATCATTCGTTAGAGATACCCCAGCAAGGGATCGTTGATACTAGTATATTCATTTATGTTTAACTAAATTAACATTCATGTTACAGTTCCAGTAATATTTATTCATCGAATCGTTTAGATGTCCAAAGTATTAGTTTTCATTGTGGTTGCGCAGAAATATTGGGAATATTTAGAGCATATATAGACACATCGACCACCTTCATATCTAGTTTTGATATAATTTCCAGATCTGATCGAAACAAACTAGACTTAAGTTATAAGTTACACTTAGAGAAAACATTAAATTTTGACGGGACTTTTGTTTCGTGAAATCGGAGACTGAGATTTGGAGGCCATCCTCCGCACCTGATATTTGTGGAGCAGAATAACTAGAACTGTTGCCAGACTAATACCCACCGCTACATAAATTTAGTAATAACTCCATTAATAGGGAACATTGTAGAACCTTATATAGTTTACTTAACTCTGCTTTATGTCAGGTTCTGTGTACCAAATTTAATCAAAATCTCTCAAGTGATTTAGGTTCGCCGGACAAAGTTGTGACTACAGACAGACGGACAGACAAACGGAAGGACGGACGTTTCTAGTTATACCCGCTTAACTTCGTTTCGGGGGGGGGGGGCTTAACTTCGTTCCGGAGGGGGGACATCATTTACAACCTCCTCCCTTTGCATGTATTGGAAAGAATAAGAACATCTACCACCTATCTAATTTGAACTTTATTGGACAGAAATAATAACAAATACTACATCACAAGCCTAAGCCAGCATCAATTACATCTGTGTACCATGGACAGATCAAAGGACTGAAAGGGTCACACCAAGTGGAAACAATGAATAGCCATTCGTTATGTTAAATCCAATGGCGATATTGAACAAGCTGTTCACTTAATGTTTATTAATCTGTTTCTATCTCTGCTGAGTGATTAAGTCCTCTCAGTTTTATTATTTAACAAATTTTCATGTAAGGCGTTAGGGTGTCCTGAAAGAAAATGATAGCACTAGTAATACCCATTTCGAGGCCAAATTGCTAGAGATTACATGTTTCAGACAAAGTTATCAATTTCAAAGTTATGTATTGGAAAAATAACAGAATATATCCATAAAATCATGTATAATAAATAAATAAATGATCGTTTTGGTGTCATCAATGGAAATAAGGTAAAATTGATTAACAAAAATTTGGGTCTGTTTACTCAATAATGAATGGTATAACTTTTAGTGCACTAGCGCAATACTTTTATCTTGTTGAATTAACACTTACAATTGATCTTACAAATATATAATCCCAATACCTGTTTTCAAACTTTTTATCATTTTGACACTAATCACCAACACTACGATTATAAATTACCCATTTAAAGCAATGTTTATGTCAGGCTATCTCAGAAATTAAAGTGAGTGTAGAACAACTACACATCACCATGCACAAAGCAGGACTGGAGAATACTTGAGAATAACTATATGCAACCGAGCACGAAGTAATACTAGAGAGTACTAAAAATAACTACACGTCACCAAGAACGAAGCAATACTGGAGAGTACTAGAAAACAATTACATGTCACCAAGCACAAAACAATACTGGAGAGTACTAGAAAACAACTACACGTCACCAAGAACGAAACAATACTGGAGAGTACTAGAAAACAACTACACGTCACCAAGCACGAAGCAATACTGGAGAGTACTAGAAAACAATTACACGTCACCAAGCACGAAGCAATACTGGAGAGTACTAGAAAACAATTACATGTCACCAAGCACAAAGCAATACTGGAGAGTACTAGAAAACAACTACACGTCACCAAGAACGAAACAATACTGGAGAGTACTAGAAAACAACTACACGTCACCAAGCACGAAGCAATACTGGAGAGTACTAGAAAACAATTACATGTCACCAAGCACGAAGCAATACTGGAGATTACTAGAAAACAACTACACGTCACCAAGCACAACGCAATACTGGAGAGTACTAGAAAACAATTGCATGTCACCAAGCACGATGCAATACTGGAGATTACTAGAGAAACCAACATGTCACCAAGCACAAAGCAAAATTGGAGAGTACTAGAAAACAACTACACGTCACCAAGCAAAAAGCAATACTGGAGATTACTAGAAAACAATTGCATGTCACCAAGCACAAAGTAATACTGGAGGGTACTAGAAAACAATTGCATGTCACCAAGCACGATGCAATACTGGAGATTACTAGAGAAACCAACATGTCACCAAGCACAAAGCAAAATTGGAGAGTACTAGAAAACAACTACACGTCACCAAGCAAAAAGCAATACTGGAGATTACTAGAAAACAATTGCATGTCACCAAGCACAAAGTAATACTGGAGGGTACTAGAAAACAATTGCATGTCACCAAGCACGATGCAATACTGGAGATTACTAGAGAAACCAACATGTCACCAAGCACAAAGCAAAACTGGAGAGTACTAGAAAACAACTACACGTCACCAAGCACTAAGCAATACTGGAGAGTACTAGAAAACAACTACACGTCACCAAGAACGAAACAATACTGGAGAGTACTAGAAAACAACTACACGTCACCAAGCACGAAACAATACTGGAGAGTACTAGAAAACAACTACACGTCACCAAGAACGAAACAATACTGGAGAGTAATAGAAACAACTACACGTCACCAAGCACAAAGCAATAGTGGAGAGTACTAGAAAACAACTACACGTCACCAAGCACGAAACAATACTGGAGAGTACTAGAAAACAATTGCATGTCACCAAGCACAAAGCAATAGTGGAGAGTACTAGAAAACAATTACATGTCGCCAAGCACAAAGCAATACTGGAGATTACTAGAAAACAATTACATGTCACCAAGCACGAAGCAATACTGGAGAGTACTAGAAAACAACTACACGTCACCAAGCACAACGCAATACTGGAGAGTACATGTACTAGAAAACCATTACATGTCACCAAGCACGAATCAATAATGGAGATTACTAGAAAACAATTGCATGTCACCAAACACAAAGCAATACTGGAGAGTACTAGAGAAACCAACATGTCACCAAGCACTAAGCAATACTGGAGAGTACTAAAAACAATTACATGTCACCAAGCACAAAGCAATAGTGGAGATTACTAGAAAACAATTACATGTCACCAAGCACGATGCAATACTGAAAAGTACTAGAAAACAACTACATGTCACAAAGCACGAAGCAATACTGGAGATTACTAGAGAAACGTACATGTCACCAAGCACGAAGCAGGACTGAAGAGTACTAGAAAACAATTACATGTCACCAAGCACGAAGCAATACTGAAAAGTACTAGAAAACAACTACATGTCACAAAGCACGAAGCAATACTGGAGATTACTAGAGAAACCTACATGTCACCAAGCACGAAGCAGGACTGAAGAGTACTAGAAAACAACAATATGTCACCAAGCACGAAGCAGGACTAAAGAGTACTAGAGGAGAAATACGTACGTTATTGCCACGGAGAATCCCTGGATGATCTCTCCTGCATTAGGTCCAGTGAGATGAATTCCCAAGACTCGGCCGTCATCTCCTTTCTCACAGATCACCTGGGTAAACGTGTGATAAACGATTAGTTGTCATTACGAATGTTTGTGATTAGGCTATCAAATGAATCATATTACACACATTTAACACTAACAAAAAGATCAAACCTCATATAACCGCGATTCCGAAACACACACAAAAGTAAATACTGCAGAATTCAAGGTTCGCGAATCTAAATTACTGTTAACGTATGGTACATCGTACATGCCCAAAGATTAAGTAGCAACAAAAAGTCTAGAATAGTGAATCGGAATGAATATATCCACAAACAAGAACATTGTGTGGAAGTGTGCATGACTTAAATTGATTCTTCACTCATCATTCATATGGCAGAACAGGTAACACTACTCAATAATAAATAGAGAAATATGGGAATTTGTAATAGATATTCGTTTTCATCCAATGTCTTTTTGCTTTTTTTTTAGTAAATATGGTTTCTTTGTAAGCGAACTTCAACTGCATAAGAATGTACATAAAGTACACGTAAACAGGAAATGAATAACTTATGTTTGAACTTACTTTGATGTAACACTGAGTCGCATCCCGTCCTGGTATGGCGAACTCCAAAGGGACGTAGAATGCATGGTACACCTAAAGTGGGAAAATACAAGCAGGATATAATCTAATCCATAGGGATGTAGAATGCATGGTACACCTATAGAGGGAAAACACAACCAGGATATAATCTTATCCATAGGGATGTAGAATGCATGGTACACCTAAAGTGGGAAAACACAACCAGGATATAATCTTATCCATAGGGATGTAGAATGCATGGTACACCTAAAGTGGGAAAACACAACCAGGATATAATCTACTCCAAAGGGATGTAGAACGCAAGGTACACCTATAGAGGGAAAACACAAGCAGGATAAAATCTACCCCAAAGAGATGTAGAAAGCAAGGTACACCTATAGAGAGAAAACACAACCAGGATACAATCTACTTCAAAGGGATGTAGAACGCAAGGTACACCTATAGAGGGAAAACGCAAGCAGGATAAAATCTACCCCAAAGAGATGTAGAAAGCAAGGTACACCTATAGAGTGAAAACACAACCAGGATACAATCTACTTCAAAGGGATGTAAAATGCATGGTCACTTTAAGCGAGAAAACAGTACACAACCAGGATATAATCTACTACAAAGGTATGTAGAAAGCATGGTACACATACAGATTGAAAATACAAGCAGGATATAATCTACTCCAAATGGAGTTACAACACATGGTACAACTATAGCGGGAAAACCCAACCAGCACTAAATTTTGTCAAAAATCGTGATTGTGAAGCATCCACAGGTTCAATTTTACATCCAAATCTAAGGTACATTTGTATAATACCAGGAATTACCAACTTTTTTTTATTATAACGTTGTTTTATTGTTGGTCGTTGGTACAGAAAAGAGCTTTGCGATTTTTTCCAATACAGCAACCAATGACAGCTTGAATGGCTTTTCTGTCTTACATATCCTCTTTCAACCCTACGTCTCAATATCTCAAGTATACTAGACCATGTCCGTCTAGCCTACATCGTTGTTGGGACAAACAAATCCCTCTACATTTCTCAAACAAATGTTCTACATGTTTGCTTCTTTGTTGGATAAATCACAAACAAAGTTATCACTTAAACAAAACACGTAACAAGTAGATTTTCCTCTGCTGTTATCAGATCTGGAAGAGAGGAGTTTCCACCTGCTTCTTACAAACAAGATCGTTTATGGGACGGATATCTTCCAAACCAAAAACATTCTGGAGTAGAATCAGGGCGCACATCCCTCCAAAGGAACCTCATAGACCGCACCCTTGTGGAGCATGATCCTGACTTCCTCCTTCAATGCAAGAGCCTTTTCCTGATCCCCAGGCAGAGGAAAGAAAACTGGCTCGACAAGATCCTGCGTCAAAAGAATCCGCAATTCCTCCGTTATCACTGACAACTCATTATTAGCTGGAGCCAGTTCATAAGTAATAGTACCACTGGACATAACTTGTACTACAAGAGATTCGTCATTCGTAATGGTACTATGTCTTTTGAATCCGCCAAGTTCTTGTCATAAGCCCCTATTGTATCTTGTAACTTACAAATCTTTGAATCCCTGATAGGCATAATCCATCCCTATGCCCCAGGTATCATACTAGGACAATCATCATCATTATCATTCAACACCATTCATCATCACATCATCATCATCATCATCATTTTCAACACATCATTCATCATCATCATAATCATCATCACATCATTATCATCATCATCATCATCATAATTTCCTAACATTTGCTGAGGTTGATAACTATTCAATTGGTTTATCACCGAAAAAAGCACAAGACACAAATTTTTAATTTTACTATCTCTGGGTGGACAAAATGAATGTTGATCCAACAATACAGAAGTAAGCCAAACACAAAACATGGTTCCACCAACGCCATTAAATACAATTCATCAAAACATAATCCCACCACTGCCACCAAATGTAACTTAATCAAAACATGATCCCACCGCTGCCACCAAATGTAACGTCATCAAAATACACCCACCACTGCCACCAAATGTAACTTCATCAAAATACACACACCACTGCCACTAAATGCAACTTCAACAAAATATGATCTCATCGCTGCCAACAAATGTAACTTCATCAAGACATGATCCCACCACTGACACCAAATGTAACTTCATCAAAACATGATTCCACCACTGCCACCAAATGTAACTTCAACAAAACATGATCCAACCGCTGCCACCAAATGCAACTTCAACAAAATATGATCCCATCGCTGCCAACAAATGTAACTTCATCAAGACATGATACCACCACTGCCACCAAATTCAACTTCATTATCATCATCAATCCTAGAGATCACCATGTTCAAAGTTGAGTTACTTCCACGAACATTATAACACATGATTTGTAACATTTTTTTTCCATTGGAAAAAAAAATCTGTTAGTTACAATCTTAGTTACATACCTCTATATTGCTGTCTCCAAATGAAACTTTTGCGGTTTCTTCAGATACACCAACGACTCCATACTCTAATGGAGTGAAGACTGTGGTAGGCACCTACAAATCACAAATAGATATACAGCCTGTATTATAAAATGATCAAACATAATAATAACATAAGAGCAATGAATCCATAAGTTATGGTCGAATACATTATAAGTCCAACTTTCAAACCTATTAAAACTTTTGATGATGATAGACTGTATACAAAATATCATTAGGCTAAGTTAATATTTATCCAAATCATCATGTTCACAAGATCCAATAATAAAGGGTAATAACTAATAATATATTATTGTAAATTAAATCTGATTTTTAAAAATTCATTCAAGATCATACTGATCTGAACCTGCATACAAAGTTACATTTTCAAAGTCTTATTAAGCTCATTGAATATTTCAACTCATTATGCTCACAAGGGAAGGCAAATGGACAACAGACACTGGACCAAGTTTGACACACAAAGACAGACAATAGGAATTTATGCATGATGACTGACAAAGTATGATGACTGTGAGTCAAACTGGTTCAACAAAGTATGATGACTGTGAGTCAAACTGGATCAACAAAGGATGACGACAGTGAGTCAAACTGGATCAACAAAGGATGATGACTGTGAGTCAAACTGGATCAACAAAGGATGACGACTGTGAGTCAAACTGGATCAACAAAGGATGATGACTGTGAGTCAAACTGGATCAACAAAGTATGATGACTGTGAATCAAACTGGATCAACAAAGGAAGATGACTGTGAGTCAAACTCAAAGTATGATGACTGTGAGTCAAACTGGATCAACAAAGTATGATGACTGAGTCAAACTGGATCAACAAAGTATGATGACTCTTATTATCCTGAGGTTATCCTGACCCTTAGAGTCAAACTAGATCAAACACACATGTTATAGTGCCCTGGGTGCTTAATGGATTAAATACAGTAACATATTTTTCAGATGCTCCACAAAAATCTATATCATTACCTTATCATAATCCATGTGAACTTGTGACCCTCCAAACAGTCGGTGTGCTAGAAGCTTGCCTGCTTTAATGGCTACTGGAGTTAATTCTGGTCTGCCCTGAACCAAAATCATATCGCAACATTCAAAATTAAAACAAGGACTGATTGTGATGGGGATCATGACAAAAATCTCCTCAAATTGATGTTACGGATAACTTACTTACTGTAAACATACATATTTCAGTGGTAGTTTTATTTTAGCAATTTTTTCGTGCTACATTGTATCTTTGAAGTGCTAATTCATGTACAGCACTAAATTTTGTAAAAGGACATTTGCATTATTGACCTACCAAACTTTAATTCATATATTCATTAATAAATTGCATTTGCGCTAAAATTTGACCTCTCTAAAATAAGTATTTTAACAGTATGTGTCGATTTTGTTCAAAGAGCACTTTTCTTAGGCCTAGTCTACAACACAATTATTAAAACTTCATCGAAATTTGTTGTTCGTTTCTAGTGTAAATTATCTACGTATTTTTTGCTTATCCACATGAATGTATTAGGGTCTAAGGGAGGTGAAAAATGTCGTCTTTGCCAATATGAATACTTCAGTTAATCGCATATTTTCTTCTGGACAACTGCCTATGCAAACATGTGGATTCCTCTGTAATTAGATTTCAACCAATCAGGGTCTTACATTTTACAGTTGTGCTACCTTGGTGCTTATTATTATTAATATAACATGACCTCAATGCTTGGACCTAACTAGCAAAAAGTATTTTGTCTTTGCATATTAAAGAGTTATCTGCACTTTAAGGTAAGAATTATTTGTGACGTCATGTGTTTGTGAGCGTAACATCATGTATTTTAGCGAAACGATGTGAATTTCCATCACAAAATATATAAATCACAATCATAACTTCCTGCAAGGGAGATAACTCTGTAATATTGATATGCAAAGACTGAATAAGCTTTTCAAGCAAACATTGTACAAAGCAAGTATATTTACATGTAAAACATCTCCAATGGCATATATGTGAGGCACAGAACTCCTTTCATGGTCTCCGTCATAATCTCCAATTACCTTCCCAACGTCGTCAAGGTCAACGCCGATCTGTGACAGATTGAGATGCTTTGTTACTGGGGACCGTCCTGTAATGAAGGTCATAAGTAAGTTAATTGCCATAGGAAGATTTTAATGGACTTTTAAAACATAGGCATCAAATTTTCAAATACAATTTCACGGAAATATTAAAATTTTGCGAAGTTAAATAAAAATTTCACTGGTGATGCCACTGTTACAGTTTAAGGCCCTTTTATGTTTTTGTAATATTTTTATTGTAAAAATACCAAGGTTTGCCTAATGATAGAGTGTATCCTGATCGCAATATTACTTGAAGGAAAATGAAATAATTAATAATACAGAGACATTGAATAGTTTTAGGAAAGCACATTTACAAGTTCTGTTTTCATGAATTTCTAAATAATTTGTTTCAAAATTGTGAAGATTTAAACAAAATTAAGTTAAAAAAAATTAAAATAAATTTATAAGGAATATTAATGTTTAGTTTGTAGAACGTTTATTTATACTGTCAAAAACATACTGGAACTTGAAGCATTGATAAGGAAAACAATTATCCACAAATAAAATTCTCTCTGTATGAATTTAAGTGTATCTTACCAATAGCTAAAAGGACTGTATCGAAAGTCTCCTTGTCTTTGTTTCCATTTGCATCTTGGTATTGAACTTCTAATTTGCCGTCGCCATTCTTTTCAACCCTCACAGGTACACACTGCTTGAGAAACCTTGTTCCACTGTTTTCCATATAATCCGTTACTAGATGTGCCATTTGCTACAAAGATCGAACATAATAAATAAATTTGATCAATATTACCCTTACGTGTGTATTTGGTACACAAATATCACTTACTGGTAATTAAAACATTTCAAATGTTGCCAGAGGGATCTTGCTGTCCACCAAAGAATGATCTACTCTGACAATGTAAAGAAGGATTTTTTCTCTGCTTTTCAAACTTCAACTATCAAAATCCAATATGGCTGCCGTCAGCCATCTTGTCGATGGCTCGGTTTCAAAATGCACATCTAGGGTTATAGGAGAAACTACATATGAAATTTAAAATAGATTCCTTTTGTGCTTTTTCAAAAATTGCGTAACAAAAATACCTGATGATTTTTGCGCTAAAAATTCTACAGTAAAACCTGTTTATAACGAACCTGCTTACAACATATGCATGGTAGTTTTCATTCCCTGTCAAGGTTCCTATAAGATGTATAGATAATGTATGTATAACAAACTATGCCTATAACAAAGCGTTTTTGTTGGTCCCCAAGGTTCGTTATAACTGTTTTACCCTATACAAAAAAAAAGGTATACGGCATAACTATTAATAGGACAAACAAACAAAAACTATAAAATGATATTTTTAGGTTTTCTTGGTTTATCAGACTACAACATATACAATAAACTTTATAAACGTCATTTTTTTTTTTACAACAATGACCACCTACCTGGTCAAACATACGGAGACATATAGATCTGACCATGACTGTGGTATCGAACCCGAGTCCAGTAAGGAAGCCGGCTGACTCTAAAGCTATGTCTGTCTGTGGTTAAGGTAAAATTGTAGCCACATTGTGTTTAACAGAAATACTGTTCTACAAAGTGATGCAAGCAAGGACTGTAAGCAATGTCTTACCAATTATAATACCTCTTCTATATTCCATTTTTGCATACTGAAGAGTTATCTGCCCTTGCAGGTAGGTATTGATTGTGACGTCATGTGCTTGAAAGCATAACATCATACGTTTTTGAGAAAACAATGCGAGTTTCACACACAAAATAATGTCACAAGGGAGGTAGCTGTAAAATGCAAAGATAGAATACCACTCATTTCAGACCATAGTCATTTGCTATTTTGGAATTAATACCATGGTGTGTTTCTCAAATTAGCAACAACATGTTCACCAATTACCCATATACAATTTTTATTTTAATTCATCATGATTCCTTTACCTTGTCACCCCTCAAAACACCAATATTCACTTTAATAAGACAAATCAGGTGTCTTCTTTATTGTTTTCTTAATTACGGTTTTTAAACATATGTGATGTGCCAAATAATATAGATGATCAATCCTAAGTTCGTTAACAATGGGACTAATTCAGGTAACATGTAATACCTGTGTGTGTGCAGTAATAGGATCTCCAGCAGTGAATAAAATGTAACTCTGTATAATTTTCCTGTTAAAATTATTTTTTAGTGTGGGATATCATTGTAAGGCGTCATTCCATCACCAATAGAAAAAACAGTCCCGCACAAATGCTATCAGGTATCACATGGTACGTAAAATTACCAGGTAGTCCCATTGATCAACAGACAGTAATCACCTTGTGTAGATCTATTATATCTAGTGTCACATTCATCTGGTGCATCAAAAGGGTCGCACTGCACCCAGTGACAGATATGGGTACTTCAATATAGATCATCTACCCTAAACCAACTTTCTTTCACACGTGATTTATTTTCTATTTTCACAAATTCTGCCATCAAGGTCAATCAACAAATTCATCTCCGCAAATTGTTCTCTTAAACAATTCTTTTAAATCTGTGAAACTTAATTTCTGTGAAAATGTTTGAAACAGAAATCGTGAAATTTAGTAACCACGAAAGAGAGTTGATTTACAGTACTTGGTAATCCTCCACTCCGTGCACTGCTGTACAATATCCACTTTTCCCATCCGTTTTTAGTGTTTATATCCAACCCAGCCTGAGGGATCCATTTGATGGATTTAACAACACATGAAAAGGATACAACTTCCTCCTATAACTAGCCTGAAAAAAATTAAGAATTTTTTTTAAATTATGGTGAAATCAAGCTAATTAACTGCTAGTCAATCATGGTGGAACTATAGATACTCCAAATTATTTAATACTCACTGAAGAGCTTGTGTTGTGGTAGATATATTTAATTTTCATTTAATAATAACTAAAAAATGTAAAAAAAAAATCTTCACAGGAATTTCATTTGAAATTCACGTGAAGAAATATTGCCCGTATAACTAACAGGTACCTCTGCTACCCCCATGAATATTTGCAATACAAGTAAATATATTTAAAATGAAAATTATACATTGAAGTTTAAAAACAAGAAATTACGTCTTTCCGGGAGAATTCTTCATCCAGAATAGATCATCACTGGTAACAGCATGTTCTGCCATTCCTGGAATCTGGGTAAAGGAATTATTGACAGTAACTTTTTTTTAATTTACATGGTAACTAGTCAGTTTGCCAACGATATTCAATAAGCTGTGTAAGCGCAGCTCTCATTTGCTGTCCCTTCAATGTAGGGGCAGAGCTAAACAGTTGAAAATGTCTGTCGGCGATTTATCAAGATCAGAAACATGTACTGTACCAGTACTGCATCAGTTACCAGCCTACTACATCAGCTACCAGCCAACGTGTCTATCGAGTGAATGAATGTAAACAGGAACACTTGTTGTAATGATGCTGTAAAGATGCTCTGCCAGCAACAGAGCATAAATTATATTTAGCATTTTAACAATATATTTTGATGTTTAAAGCCGCATAATCCGTATCTTTCAGGGTCCGTAAATCAACAAAAGAAAATTAGGGTACATATATTATAAAAAGTTATCAACTTTCCCCTAATTACACACCCAAAAAGTCCCGAGTTCAAAAGAAATTAATAATTAAAAATTCGATATCCAGAGTGTTTGAATATGCATTTTCAATCGTAGACGATCATGTGACTCTCCAGACCAAACGAAATGGCGTGCCCAGTCAAAAATGTGTCGTTCATGTTAGCAGGAACTTCTACGGAAGAACTTGTTACTTATCATGAACAAGTGAATGTTTTGTTATGTGATGAAGTTAAAGAGTCCCCCAGATCAATATATAAACATTATCGTCGTGTAAACAATACTTCCATTCGGTCAATCTAAGTGTTTACAATACGGCGATCCGTTGGCTATGCTTTGCCTAATTTCCGGGGGGCACCGGAGGGATTTTTGTGGGAACGGTATTTAAACTTCGTATAAAATATGTGTTGCGATACCATACATCAAACTAGACAAGATAATAAATTGTACAAAAATGTACCAAATATATAAATAATGGTATTGATAAATAATAAAAAAAAAAACAAGACATATCGTACTATATAGAGATGAAAATGGTTATCTACATGTAAATCTCTGGTGATATTTTTCAAAATAAATATCTCAGACGATATTTGACTTGCCTTGGATAACATTATAACTTGTTTTATAAAGGTCCAAATGAAATATAATAATAAATCAAGTAAAATAAGCACGGAGAGCAAACTTGACATAATATGCATTTTCGTTCAGTGTCATATGTACTGTGTATACATGTATTAGTTAAAAAATCACCATGTACCGCCATAAACGAGTATAAAACTTAATACATGTTATTGTATGTATATTTCTGATATTTATGTTGGAAAAGCTCCATGTTCCTTAAAAACATGATGATAAATTTCTGGTGAAACTATAAACATTTGGTTGCTTACAGAAAATTTTAAAAAAATAAAAGAAAGAATGGGGTTGAGGTTGCAATAAGGCGGTTTAATGTGTGTTAAAAGTTCTGAATGTCTAACAAGCAGTTATGTATATATTTTCTGTGTAGATAATGAAGACAGCTCCCTTGGTTAAATTTGTGATGTACATGTACATTATAGCTTGCCAATTAACCATATAGCTACCATATAATATGATGTCCAGCCGTGAATTTGCCTCTGAATCAAATGAATCAGAAACATGTATAATGAAAGACCTAGGTGTTTCTTATACAATAATATTCATGCACAAATAGCACATTCATATACATTGTATAGTGTACATGTATACATATTGTGCATTGAATTTTAAGTCAATAAAAAAATGACTGGAGTTCAAAATAGCATCCAGTAGTAAATAAGCTGACCATAGCATGTGATTCTCATGTCATCAGAGTAATTGCAGTAAAATTCATTTTTTAGGTTGTATATAGTCTAACCTGGTGGAAAATCTAACTTTTTTAGTAGTATTTTGTAAGTTTATTTTTATATTTTCAAGCAATCCTAATTCCTTTAGTGTGATCTTGCTCCAAACACTAAGTGAAGTTGCTAAGAGCTTGTTTATGTAGACCTTGATTGATCTGGACTAATTAGAAGTTATTGTCAGTCTATTCCTTTCTAATTCAATCAAAACTTTGAAACTTAAAAGTCAATAATGAATAATGCAATTTAACAACATGCATCTCAGGCTATTGTCTCTACAGATATATGGATATTCTTATATATATGTGCAATCTGTGTATTACACAACAACAAGATTTTTTTTATTACACATAGGGATATATGTATATCTACATTGTATAGAGCCAAAATCCTGAGATTTGACACTGACTTTTGACCCAAATAACCTTTGATCTAGCTCCAGTCTTGTTTGCTATTTATTTTCTGTATTTGAACATTTCTAAAATGAACACTACATAATTAAACAACTCAGACAAACGACATATATTATTTTAATTGGTTTTTTGTTCATAAATTGGAATTACATCCTTGTCCCATATAAATTATTCAAAAATTATACATACTAGGTATGTAAACATGCAATAATCATTATTATTCCTTTTTTCATTTGTGTGAAGAAGAAATAAATAATTTGAAAATATCCTGGTGATAATAGTAAAGAATTATGCTAGGTTTGTTCTGTCCTTCCTTCTTGAAAATAATTTCTTTCTGGTTCATAATGGGTACATTACAAACAGACTTTATTTTTTACTGTCAGTTTTGATCTCAGAGATACATGTAGTTGTTTTTTCCTTTTATTTTTGGGCGAGCTGCCATCACATCTTGCACTTCTGTCATCTGGTTGAAGGTCCCATACATTCTATAAAGAAAATATGGAGTAAATGTCAGTTATGTACATAGATAAATACTGTATACATGCATGTACATAATCTTTCAGTGTAAGCCTACATGTAAAACAAACTAGTTCCAATTGTTTTCTGTCAAACACAAATTTATAACAATTACACATTTTTTGAACACGTTTATCAAAATCAAACCTCACTAGATACTAAGTTAGTCATTTCTTGAATTACAGGGGTCTAGGCATTTTCATGTGAAGAATAATGGTACTAATTAGTGCCAGAATTTATGTAGCCTAAATGTATTGGACATAATATATAATACATATTTTAAAAAGTCAATTACTATTCTTTACTTACACCACTTATGATGTATTGGTGTGAATTTTATATCATTAAGACCAGCAGATAGGATAACGAGTACGTGACTAAGTGACTGTAAGTCTAAAAAAATACAATCTTACATATACGAGCACTGATGAAGTAAGTTTGAAAGTGGCTTCTTTAATACAGTAATATCCATAGCATACAGTAAAAGGATATATATCACTGATATACATAAATACACAAATAGATATCGGAAAAGATATCACACTCCTGACGCTGTAAGCCTGTAACAGTAGCTACATGTATACATCGTACATGTATATACATATAACACTGAAGAATGCGATCATCTTTTAAATTAAATAAACACGTATAATACGACTCTATTAATGCTTCTGTTGTAATCCAAGATTAAATCTGTTATATGTTCCCCAATTAATCAACACTTTTCCTAATTTCTAATCTCTATATTACTATGGTACCAATTCAAAAAAGCGACCAAACACTTATAGAATATAACTGTTACCCCTTCGGGGCCCCACTCACCTTATAGAGACGAAGAGAAGTTAGTTTATGTGGTTTTGGTAGATCATTCACAAATCATAGTTGTTGTCATAGCTCGAATTCGTTTCCATGTAATATTCTCAGCAATTCACAACATTTCTTAGTTTAAATAAATTTGTTATTCACTTCGAATCAGCAGTTGATTCTAAGCCGGCGAGCTTTCACTGCAAAGCTCGCTCCATTGCGGTAAACAACTTTTATTTCCGGACATGCGCAAAGTAGCATTTGTAAGCTTTGGAGGTGTTAACTTTTGACTTTCTGTCGGACGGCGCATAAGTCTAAAATAAAATTTTGTATATTTATATCTTTGGACCTCTTAACTTTCTAGACTTGTAATTTGGGGAAAGTTCATAACTTTTTAGGGCTATTACACCATATCTTGTCATTGTTTGTTTTACGGACCCTGAAAGATACGGATCATGCGGCTTTAATGGTGTAGATATATATATATGCGTATTAACACAAAAACAGATATAAAATCATTTGTTTTGTTGCCTGTGTAATCAGTTCCTCATTCCATATAGTGGCATTAATTTTTTTGCGGGTGCGATTAATTAATGACGATGACTTGATCTACTTTAAGTTTATGACGATGGCATGACTTACCTGTGATGGTAATAAAGGCCTACATCCCACGGCAACCACAGCATTCTCTGTCGTCAATAGTCTCTACAAATAACAAATAGTATTTCTAATGTAAATTTATTTTATTTTACTGTTTTAAGTCCATATTCCGTCTTTACCTAGTACACAGTTACCCCCCTTGTGAGTAGGTATCCATTGTGAAATCATTATATCGTGAGTGAAACTTATATCAACTCCTTTAAAAATGACCGATCGATCGCAAGCTGCTAATACCTATCCCCAAGGGCAGATAACTCAGTAACATCCAAATGCTAAATAAAAATATACAAAGTCTTCAATATTGCCTCCGGAAAAGTTAACAAATATATCTACACCAATGAGACCGCCCTGTCATTCTATTCTATCTATACCTTAAATTCTGTCATCATTTGAAATATTTCAAAACAATTCCATTTATCCTTCCTCGTGTAGTGTATACTAATGAAAACAGACAGAAAAAAATCTAAACTACAATTCCATACCTCCTGACCTTTAGCATCGACTGCCCTGATGGTGTGGGGGTCAGCAAAGGATCCAAAGGCATTCAAGTATTCCACATTCCTAAACAGAGAAATATCAAATCCATTAAAATGGATCCAAGGGCATTCAAGTATTCCACATTCCTAAACAGAGAAATATCAAATCCATTAAAATAGATCCAAGGGCATTCAAGTATTCCACATTCCTAAACAGAGAAATATCAAATCCATTAAAATAGATCCAAGGGCATTCAAGTATTCCACATTCCTAAACAGGGAAATATCAAATCCATTAAAATGGATCCAAGGGCATTCAAGTATTCCACATTCCTAAACAGGGAAAACATCAAATCAAAACAGATCCGAGGGCATTCAAGTATTCCACATTCCTAAACAGAGAAATATCAAATCAATTAAAATAGATCCAAGGGCATTCAAGTATTCCACATTCCTAAACAGGGAAATATCAAATCCATTAAAATGGATCCAAGGGCATTCAAGTATTCCACATTCCTACACAGGGAAAACATCAAATCAAAACAGATCCGAGGGCATTCAAGTATTCCACATTCCTAAACAGAGAAATATCAAATCAATCAAAATAGATCCAAGGGCATTCAAGTATTCCACATTCCTAAACAGGGAAATATCAAATCCATTAAAATGGATCCAAGGGCATTCAAGTATTCCACATTCCTACACAGGGAAAACATCAAATCAAAACAGATCCGAGGGCATTCAAGTATTCCACATTCCTAAACAGGTAAAACATCAAATCAAAACAGATCCGAGGCCATTCAAGTATTCCACATTCCTAAACAGGGAAATCATCAAATCAATTAAAACCGACAGATCCAAGAGACAGATTCAAGGACATTTATTAATCTAGACAGGAGACACTTAAAGTCATTTGTAGTATTATTGTAAAACATGTTTATAACGAACCTCTGGGGTCCAATGAAATCACTTCGTTATAAGCGTAGTTCACTGTACACATATTACAGACATCTTTTAAGAACCTTGTACATACCATATGTATAATAAACTACCGCATAGCCGGACATTTTCGCAGGGATGATATTTTTGCGATTTTACGGGACATTGCTACAATCATGAAAATTTGATCCATGAAATATTGAGAAATGGCTGAGTGATACCTACCCTTTAATCCATATCATGGAAATTTAAAAATTGCTATCATATAATTTTCTCGTTTTCAGATCAAATTGCGAAAATTTTACTCTGCAAAATATTATACATATGTTTTATAGGAAACTTTTTTTTTTTTTTTTCAATTTTTTTTTTTTTTTTAATTTATTTTTTATTCATTTTTTTTTTCAAAAAATATGCACATCACAACATATACAGAAGATACATGAAAGACAAGTACAATAGAAGTTACATTTGTAGACTTATTTCAAATTGAATATTTTAACGTATGTACATACATATATTTACAAGTAACTTATTAACGTAACAAATACACACATACTACCATTCACATAAAAGATCTATCAAGAGTTATTTCCCTTCGTTTTATAGGAAACTTGATCGAGAAATAAAATTACCACATTATAGCCAATGGCATGAATTTTTTTTAAGCGACTACATTATAAACATGTTTTACTGTACACCTCACACATACTGTAGTAATAAGATATCGCACGAAGTCGTGTATTAATCAGAAGTCTTACTTGTCCTTTAGCTGCACTCGATGACCCCAGTTTAATGACTTAATATAATTCTGAATTGCTCCACACATCTTTTGCCTACAATAAAATAAAATTATTGGATTAAGCCATAATAATTTCTTTAAAATCATTAAAAAAGATTCAAAGTACATGTTTTCATTTACACAGAAGTACAAGTATCTCATTGTTTGAAGAAAGTTTTTGTGGGACGTCCCAGACATAAGATGGACCATGATGGTTAGATATTTACCAGTCATTATTGACAGACTCTGGGACGTCCCAGCCATAGGACCGACTGTCCTCTATGAGATGTCCTAGTAATGCTGCTTGGTGCATCAGCTTCTTAGGGATACAGCCAACATTTACACAGGTACCACCTAGGCCCCACTGGGTCCCTGTATATAACAATGACAAGTGTGAAATAAATACCATATCAAACAAGTAGTGAATATGTGATCAGTTTCAATACAATCTGTTGGATAGGTGGCAGGATTGATACCAATAATAAGAGGCCCAATGGGTCTTATCCTTCATCTGATTATTAATACAACTTATATAATCTTATAGAATAAATGTACACAAAAAAAGAAAACTATTTTTTTTAGCTTGTTTGACCTTTGTGAATGGTGTTCAAGGTTAAAGACATTTATTTGAACAAACTTGATGCTTCTTATCCCAGCATGTTAAAGGGCTAATATTAGGTTTCTAGGTCTCTTAGTCATCTACAAGAGGTCGTTATAGAGATTTTAGCCAGTTTGACCCCTAATACTTTGAACAAAGGTCAAGGTCATTTATTTGAACAAATTTGGTAGCCTTTTATTCAATCATGCTTCAGGTCAAATATCAGTAAAGACCTTGGGCCTTTTAGATATTTCCTAATGTGAAGATGACATCATTAGAAAGCATAAGGACTATAGCTTTGCTGAACACTCATCTCTCAATCTTATCAAATACAGTGATTAAAGATGCTCCACCGCCGACAGAGCATAAATGATCTTCATCACTCGAACAGTTAATGATGTTTACTGTACATATATGTATAATTAGCACAAAAATTGTGATAAAATAATTTATTTTCCCTTTGGTGCATAAGCAATCAGTATTTCATTCCATATAGGATATGGTGAAATGGAATTTTTTCGGGATGCAATTAATTATTTTTTTTATATTTTTAACTTAAAGTAAAATTAGAAGCTCAGACTTTTCAATGGTGGTAATGGTGTAAAGTAAGTAACTTTTTCAACTGAAGAAAAATACTTAATCGTCTGCTCATGTTTTTGATAGTGAAAAAATGACGTTTGTCCGCAGTGGAGCATATTTAATAAATTCTTCAATTTCAGGTCATACAAACAAAGACCATTAGAGTTACCTCCCTTACAGAATAGTCAAACCACACTGTGATGCACATGTCTTTATACAGAGGTGGGTAATAAGACAGATTTGACTTGATATTATTATAAAATTAATTTATTTGTTATTTATTAGGCCCGAAAAAAAAATGTCTGTTTTGGGTTGCATCGTAGAAAAACGAAAAAAAAAATTAGGGTCGGGGGGTAAAAAATTAGGGTCGGTTGAGTAACCCTAAACAGACATTTTTTTTGGCCTAATATATAAGAATTAATTAGATTGTTCACAAGTCAAACAATATAATAATTTCAACATAATTAAAGGAAAATTATAACACAGGCAACATATATATGAACAGATCATAAAGGGATTTAATACCTAGCTACCATTAATAGACAAGAGGCAAGAGAGAGATGTATTGGGTAAAATTTACATGTTTATAACGAACCTCTGGGGTCCAAATGAGAGATACTATCGTTATAAGCGTAGTTCAAAGTACACATATTAAAGACATCTTTAAGGAAACCTTGTACATATTAATATGTAATAACAACTGATCCGCATAGCCGGACATTTTCCAGGGATAGATATTTTTGCGTACAACATATATTTACAAGTAACTTATTAACGTAACAAAATACACACATACTACCATTCACATAAAAGATCTATCAAGAGTTATTTCCCTTCGTTTTATAGGAACTTGATCGAGAAATAAAATTACCACATTATAGAGCCAATGGCATGAATTTTTTTTAAGCGACTACATTATTAACATGTTTTACTGTACACCTCACACATACTGTAGTAATAAAAATATCGCACGAAGTCGTGTATTAATCAGAAGTCTTACTTGTCCTTTAGGCTGCACTCGATGACCCCAGTTTAATGACTTAATATAATTCTGAATTGCTCCACACATCTTTTGCCTACAATAAAATAAAAATTATTGGATTAAGCCATAATAATTTCTTTAAAATCATTAAAAAAGATTCAAGTACATGTTTTCATTTACACAGAAGTACAAGTATCTATTGTTGAAGAAAGTTTTTGTGGGACGTCCAGACTAAGATGGACCATGATGGGTTAGATATTTACCAGTCATTTATTGACAGACTCTGGGACGTCCCAGCCATAGGACCGACTGTCCTGTATGAGATGTCCTAGTAATGCTGCTTGGTGCATCAGCTTCTTAGGGATACAGCCAACATTTACACAGGTACCACCTAGGCCCACTGGTCCCTGTATATAACAATGACAAGTGTGAAATAAATACCATATCAAACAAGTAGTGAATATGTGATCAGTTTCAATACAATCTGTGTGGATAGGTGGCAGGATTGATACCAATAATAAGAGGCCCAATGGGTCTTATCCTTCATCTGATTATTAATACAACTTATATAATCTTATAGAATAAATGTACACAAAAAAGAAAACTATTTTTTTTAGCTTGTTTGACCTTTGTGAATGGTGTTCAAGGTTAAAGACATTTATTTGAACAAACTTGATGCTTCTTATCCCAGCATGTTAACGGCTAATATTAGGTTTCTAGGTCTCTTAGTCATCTACAAGAGGTCGTTATAGAGATTTTAGCCAGTTTGAACCCTAATACTTTTGAACAAAGGTCAAGGTCATTTATTTGAACAAATTTGGTAGCCTTTTATTCAATCATGCTTCAGGTCAAATATCAGTAAAGACCTGGGCCTTTTAGATATTTCCTAATGTGAAGATGACGTCATTAGAAAGCATAAGGACTATAGCTTTGCTGAACTCTCATCTCTCAATCTTATCAAATACAGTGATTAAAGATGCTCCACCGCCCGACAGAGCATAAATGATCTTCATCACTCGAACAATTAATGATGTTTACTGTACATATTATGTATAATTAGCACAAAAATTGTGATAAAATAATTTATTTTGCCTTTGGTGCATAAGCAATCAGTATTTCATTCCATATAGGATATGGTGAAATGGAATTTTTTCGGGATGCAATTAATTATTTTTTTTATATTTTTAACTTAAAGTAAAATTAGAAGCTCAGACTTTTCAATGGGGTAATGGTGTAAAGTAAGTAACTTTTTTAACTGAAGAAAAATACTTAATCGTCTGCTCATGTTTTTGATAGTGAAAAAATGACGTTTGTCCCGCAGTGGAGCATATTTAATAAATTCTTCAATTTCAGGTCATACAAACAAAGACCATTAGAGTTACCCTCCTTACAGAATAGTCAACACCACACTGTGATGCACATGTCTTTATACAGAGGTGGTTAATAAGACAGATTTGACTTGATATTATTATAAAAATTAATTTATTTGTTATTTATTAGGCCCGAAAAAAATGTCTTGTTTTGGTTTACATCGTAGAAAAACGAAAAAAAAAAATTAGGGTCGGGGGGGGGGGGGGGTGGGGGGGGGGGGGGGGGTGTAGGGGGGGGGGGGGGGGGGGGGGGGGGGGGGGGGGGGGGGGGGGGGGGGGGGGGGGGGGGGGGGGGGGGGGGGGGGGGGGGGGGGGAGGGGGGGGGGGGGGGGGGGGGGGGGGGGGGGGGGGGGGGGGGGGGGGGGGGGGTAAAAAATTATGGGTCGGATTTGATGAGTACCCCAAAACAACATTTTTTTTTTGGCCCTAGTTATATCAATTTAACAATTAACTAGCTTGTTTCACTTTTTAACTTATAAGTCAAAAACAGTAATTATAAACAAATTAATTGTCAATCAAATAAGTTAAAGTGATACAGGGTTCTCGGGGCAAGGGATGGCTTAACGGGGTAAAATATGGTGTGAATGTATTTCCAGGATATATTATAATTTTCTATGAAATGAAAAAGATAAAAAATCTCTCGCCAGAAAATCTGTGCTGCGTACGTGAGAAAATTAATTTTAAAGTATAGGAATCCTAATACGTCCTCTTAGGAACGGATCCTATCGCTCGCACTATGTCCGTGTTACATTTATACGCAGCCTCGCTTTCAATGCTTTCAACTTTCCTTTACTTTAATGGTCAGAACTGGGAA
>SAYR01019970.1:1090288-1136629 GCA_004382745.1 Argopecten irradians irradians
CCCAGAGGGCCTGTATCGCTCACCTGGTTTTTTGTTAGTAATTATCACAAGACTCAGACAATTAGAAAAATAAGCAAAATTGACTTCAAAGTTCAATTTTGAATCACAACCATACAATGATGCTATTGATACCATACAAATATGCTATCCAATACATAGCGTTCAAGAACAAATAATTTATATGAAAATAGTAGCCTAATTTACCTTTTTGACCTCGCCATCTATTGCCGTCTAAGGCCCCGCGGGGTCAGCCCAATCATTTGTACAATTTCAAATCCACAAACCTATAAGGATGCTACCATTGCATTATAAGTGCTTCTTCCATTCTTAGTTGCAGAGAAGAAGTCGTTTATATGGAAATAGCTAAATTGACCCCTTTTGACCCCACTTCAGGCCCCCGGGGGGTCAGCCCCATCATTTGCAAAATTTTGAATCCAAACCCTATAAGGATGTAACCATTGCATTTATGAGCGTAATCCATGTTAAGTTGCAGAGAAAAAGTCACTTATATGGAAATTGACCACTTTGACCCGCCCCTCAGGCCCCCGGGGGGTCAGCCCTATCATTTGCCACAATTTTGAATTTCCCACACTATAAGGATACTACATTGTATTATGGGTGCATTACCGTGCTTAGTTGCAGAGAAGAAGTCGTTTATATGGAAATAGCCAAATTGCGCCACTTTCGACCCCGCCCTCAGGCCCCTGGGGGTCAGCCCCATCATTTGCACAATTTTGAATCCCCACCCTATAAAGATGCTACCATTGCATTATGGGTGCTATACCATGCTTAGTTTCAGAGAAGAAGTCGTTTTATATGGAAATAGCCAAATTGGCCCCTTTTTGACCCCCGCCCCTCAGGCCCCCTGGGGTCAGCCCCCATCATTTGTACAATTTTGAATTCCCCATCCTATATGGATGCTACCATTGCATTATGGTGCTATCCCATGCTTGGTTTCAGAGAAGAAGTCGTTTATATGGAAATAGCCCAAATTGAACCCTTTTGACCCCGCCCCTCAGGCCCCCGGGGGTCAGCCACATCATTTGTACAATTTTGAATCCCCAACCTATAAAGATACTACCATTGCATTATGAGTGCTATTCTTCATGCTTAGTTTCAGAGAAGAAGTCGTTTATATGGAAAAGCCAAATTGACCCCTTTTGAACCCCGCCCCTCAGGCCCCGGGGGTCAGCCCATCATTTGTACAATTTTGAATCCCCACCCTATAAGGATGCTACCATTGCATTATGTGCTATCCCATGCTTGGTTTCAGAGAAGAAGTCGTTTATATGGAAATAGGCCAAATTGACCCCTTTTGACCCCGCCCCTCAGGCCCCGGGGGTCAGCCCATCATTTGTACAATTTTGAATCCCCAACCTATAAGGATGCTACCATTGCATTATGGTGCTATCCCATGCTTAGTTTCAGAGAAGAGTCGTTTATATGGAAATAGCCAAATGGACCCCATTTGGACCCCGCCCCTCAGGCCCCCGGGGGGTCAGCCCCATCATTTGTACAATTTTGAATCCCCACCCTATAAGGATGCTACCATTGCAATTATGGGTGCTATCCCATGCTTGGTTTCAGAGAAGAAGTCGTTTATATGGAAATAGCCAAATTGACCCCTTTTGGCCCCGCCCCTCAGGCCCCTGGGGGGTCAGCCCCATCATTTGTACCATTTTCAGTAAGTAGCCCATAAGGATGCTACCAGCCAAATTTTGTTGAAATCCGACCAGCGGTTATGAGGAGAAGTCGCGATTGTTGACGGACGGACGACGGACGGACACGACGGACGACGGACGACCGACGACGACGACGGACGACGGACGCCGGACGCCACGGTATGGCATAAGCTCACCTTGGTCCTTCGGACCAGGTGAGCTAAAAATGGCTGTCTACAGTTCTTCCCCAAAATGCAATAAATGAACAACTAGGCTCGCAGGGGAACCTATGTATAAATTCAAAATTGAAAAAGATTCCTTGTGTGCCCCCTGAAAATAGCAGTGACAAAAAACGTTGACAGAAGGAAGGGCAGACAAAAAACGAATGGACAGAAGGGCGGACAGATGATCAACCAGGAACGAAAGGCGATTCGAACTGCTAGCCAAATGGTGGGCTAAATATTGATATAAATGTGAACATATTAAAACAAAACTAACAAAAAACAACACTTACCTTTGACCATAACCTTGACCATAACTGACCAGACCAGTCTAATAGAGGATAAAGGAGTTACATACATGTGCATTTTGTACCTGAAGAATTGCTCAAACCTATGATAAGTAGGAAGTTATAGGAATAGTAACATAACATTACACATATTGATTTTGGGATTTTTACAATGGAATTATTTAATTCAATATCGTAATACTTGCCGTGTGGTGATGGATTTACATAATCAAGGACTGCAACTCTCTTCCCTAACTGTGCAGCTGTAAAGTAGAAAAATGGTAAAGTTGCAAACAGCAAAGTTGTGTTTTTCATGATACAGGATGTTTTGTGAAAATAGTATTTTCGAATTATTTTGTAAGTTTATATCTTGATATTTCAAATTTTGTTTTCATGTACCAAAATACTCATGCATTTTCACTTGACTTTAAAATATTTTTCTTTCTTTATAAAACTGCACTGAAAAAATTATTATTTTCATGTCTTTCTGAATGTTTAGATAAAAAATATATGCATAAATCACTTCACAATTACTAATAACACTGTAAAAAAGAGAAATGAAATTAAAGAACACAACTTGGCTTTGTGGTCTGACCATATGCATTCATAGTACTGCGCTTTAGATGTAAATATAATGAATTTTAGCAGTACTGCCAAAATTCATTTTCAGCTCTTATCTGTACTATAAATTAAAACCTTTGCATTACAAGTATTGTAATTCTCAAAATGTTGGTTATTTTTTATGATGAATAAAATATCAAAAACTCTTCTTGGTTCCTGAGTAATATTGCGGCATATATAACTTAATAATTAACTTACATAATACATAATAATAATTATAAACTTTATTTACTGAGGATGAGCATTCTTAGCCAACAGCTAATCTACCACATGGTCCTCTAGTTAGTAAAACTTATAATAATGGGTTAGTTAAAAGTACATACATATGGAACATAATAAATAAAAGAATGACAAAGTTATATCACAGTAGCTAATTAAAAACAGTAGCTGAAACAGTCTGTGTTTGAGTACTCATGATCATAAACTCTGAAATTATAATGTACATTATTTACCTTCTTTTGAACAAGCCAATCCCCCTGATCCCCTCCAATCACTACAAGATCATAGTCTCTTTTTCCATGTGAACCTTGAACATTAAATATTACAATTTGTACAATAAATAGGAAAATGAACCAGCTTTATAGCAAAATTTGTCTGTCTGACTATAAAGTTGTCGGTCATGCAGATGTACAGGCGTTAATTTCGAACACTGGCTTTCATTTGCTACCAGAGCTTTTTTCTCACTGCTTTGAGAATGGGGCCTGTGGCTTTGAATTGGAAATGTGTGACAAAACCAATATTTTGGGGAAAATTATGAAAAAGGAAATAAATCATAACAAATAAGATTATTTATTTCCAGTGTAGTTAATGTACTTTTTGGAAGCTAATTTACAAATATTGAATCCTTATTCAACTAAGTTCATGCAATATTTTTGGAAAGTTATCGAGAAACTTTGATTTTGGGATATTTAGGCTTGAATTTGGAAGAATTATAAGGCTTGGTTATGGGGAATGGTGCCGAATTTCGGCCCAAAATCATATTGAAAAAAAGCCCTGACTACAGTGTATAGCCATCAGGGAAATTTAGTGCAAATGTCATGGTTAATTTAGTTTTACCTGTGTTTTTTTATTTTTAGCTCTATAGTAAGCAATAGGATGTTTTGTGTCTTTTAGAAATTTTTACACAATTTGTCCCGATAGAGTAATAATGAAGAAAGTTAATTGTATTAGTACTGGTACCATGTAAAATCTGTTAATCACAATGCCTTTTTTTTTTATAAGAATGTTTTTATGCATTTGAATTTCACATAATCCTGCATTGAGTAACTAAATTATTACTCTCAAATGCAACTTACTATTTCTTATATACAAGAGTTAGCATGCCACCAGCAAAACACCCTTGATACTTCAGGGGTTGCCATCACCGACATTATATCCACTCCTGGATTATCTCCTAGTAAAACTGGAGGCAACAGAAGAAACATGTAACTTTAGTTTGATCCTTTGGTGGATATCAATTCAACCTATAATTGATCAGCAGTTTTTTCTTCTGAACTGCCTCCAGTTTTTACTATGAGATAGTCCAGGGGTGGATATCACGTCAGTGATAGTAACCTCTAGAGTAACGAGGATGACAGCAAAAAAATCATGCATTTGCATAATTGATAGTAGGCGGTCTGGTCCGTCATCACTTATTGCTGCAGCGGAAAAGATATCACATTCTGACCGACTTCAGACTTTTCCAAAAATCATGTGAAATAAATACGTTATACATGCACATTCACGGCGGATTGTTTAGATATGATATTAAAGACGAAATATTGCACGTAAGCAGAACTTGGCCGTCGTATTAATATGTGAGAACTTTTGGAAGGCCAATGAACGCATTTAGACTGGTTTTCTTTGCCCGACTATTCACTTTAAAGGAAAATTATAACACAGGCAACATATATATAAACAGATCATAGAGGGATTTAATACCTAGCTACCATTAATAGAAAATGGCTGTCTGTTCTTCCCCAAAATGCAATAAATGAACAACTAGGCTCGCAGGGGAACCTATGTATAAATTCAAAATTGAAAAAGATTCCTTGTGTGCCCCCTGAAAATAGCAGTGACAAAAAACGTTGACAGAAGGAAGGGCAGACAAAAAGATGGATGGACAGAAGGGCGGACAGATGATCAACCAGGAACGAAAGGCGATTCGAACTGCTAGCCAAATGGTGGGCTAAATATTGATATAAATGTGAACATATTAAAACAAAAGCCAACACAACACTTACCTTGACCATAACCTTGACCATACTGACCAGACCAGTCTAATAGAGGATAAAGGAGTTACATACATGTGCATTTTGTACCTGAAGAATTGCTCAAACCCTATGATAAGTAGGAAGTTATAGGAATAGTAACATAACATTACACATATTGATTTTGGGATTTTTACAATGGAATTATTTAATTCAATATCGTAATACTTGCCGTGTGGTGATGGATTTACATAATCAAGGACTGCAACTCTCTTCCCTAACTGTGCAGCTGTAAAGTATGAAAATGGTAAAGTTGCAAACAGCAAAGTTGTGTTTTTCATGATACAGGATGTTTTGTAAAAATAGTATTTTCCAAGAATTATTTTGCAAGTTTTATATCTTGATATTTCAAATTTTGTTTTCATGTACCAAAATACTCATGCATTTTCACTTGACTTTAAAATATTTTTTTCTTCTTATAAAACTGCACTGTAAAAATTATTATTTTCATGTCTTCTGAATGTTTAGATAGAAAAATATATGCATAAATCACTTCACAATTACTAATAACACTGTAAAATGAGAAATGAAATTATAGAACACAACTTGGCTTTGTGGTCTGACCATATGCATTCATAGTACTGCGCTTTAGATGTAAATATAATGAATTTTAGCAGTACTGCCAAAATTCATTTTCAGCTCTTATCTGTACTATAAATTAAAACCTTTGCATTACAAGTATTGTAATTCTCAAAATGTTGGTTATTTTTTATGGTGGATGAAATATCAAAAAATCTTCTTGGTTCCCGAGTAATATTGCGGCATATATAACTTAATAATTAACTTACATAATACATAATAATAATAATAAACTTTATTTACTGAGGATGAGCATTCTTAGCCAACGGCTAATCTACCGCATGGTCCTCTAGTTAGTAAAACTTATAATAATGGGTTAGTTAAAAGTACATACATATGGAACATAATAAATAAAAGAATGACAAAGTTATATCACAGTAGCTAATTAAAAACAGTAGCTGAAACAGTCTGTGTTTGAGTACTCATGTTCATAAACTGTGAAATTATAATGTACATTATTTACCTTCTTTTGAACAAGCCAATCCCCCTGATCCCCCTCCAATCACTACAAGATCATAGTCTCTTTTTCCATGTGAACCTGGAACATTAAATATTACAATTTGTACAAATAAATAGGAAAATGAACCAGCTTTATAGCAAAATTTGTCTGTCTGACTATAAAGTTGTCGGTCATGCAGATGTACAGGCGTTAATTTCGAACACTGGCTTTCATTTGCTACCAGAGCTTTTTTCTCACTGCTTTGAGAATGGGGCCTGTGGCTTTGAATTTGGGAAAATGTGTGACAAAACCAATATTTGGGGAAAATT
Organism: Argopecten irradians irradians; assembly: GCA_004382745.1. Taxonomy (NCBI): domain Eukaryota; kingdom Metazoa; phylum Mollusca; class Bivalvia; order Pectinida; family Pectinidae; genus Argopecten; species Argopecten irradians. The sequence goes on from SAYR01019970.1 coordinate 1,096,675, forward strand.
ATGAAAAAGGAAATAAATCATAACAAATAAGAATTTTTATTTCCAGTGTAGTTAATGTACTTTTTGGAAGCCAATTTACAAATATTGAATCCTTATTCAACTAAGTTCATGCAATATTTTTGGAAAGTTATCAAGAAACTTTGATTTTGGGATATTTAGGCTTGAATTTGGAAGAATTATAAGGCTTTGTTATGGGGAATGGTGCCGAATTTCGGCCCCAAATCATATTGAAAAAAAGCCCTGACTACAGTGTATAGCCATCAGGGAAATTTAGTGCAAATGTCATGGTTAATTTGAGTTTTACCTGTGTTTTTTTATTTTTAGCTCTATAGTAAGCAATAGGATGTTTTGTGTCTTTTAGAAATTTTTACACAATTTGTCCCGATTAGAGTAATAATGAAGAAAGTTAATTGTATTAGTACTGGTACCATGTAAAATCTGTTAATCACAATGCCTTTTTTTTTATAAGAATGTTTTTATGCATTTGAATTTCACAGAATCCTGCATTTGAGTAACTAAATTATTACTCAAATGCAACTTACTATTTCTTATATACAGAGTTAGCATGCCACCAGCAAACACCCTTGATACTTCAGGGGTTGCCATCACCGACATTATATCCACTCCTGGATTATCTCCTAGTAAAACTGGAGGCAACAGAAGAAACATGTAACTTTAGTTTGATCCTTTGGTGGATATCAATTCAACCTATGATTGATCAGCATTTTTTCTTCTGAACTGCCTCCAGTTTTACTATGAGATAGTCCAGGGGTGGATGTTACGTCAGTGATAGTAACCTCTGGAGTAACGAGGATGACAGCAAAGCAAAAAAAATCATGCATTTGCATAATTGATAGTAGGCGGTCTGGTCCGTTATCACTTATTGTTGCAGCGGAAAAGATATCACATTCTGACCGACTTCAGACTTTTCCAAAAACCAGGTGAAATAAATACGCTATACATGCACATTCACGGCGGATTGTTTAGATATGATATTAAAGACGAATATTGCATAACTACGCACTCGATAGGTATCTCAGTAGGTGACGACATTTATGTAGTATGTTCTGGGAAAAGAGTCGATGATGTTTTCGGTATCTTATCGCCATGGGCGCAGACATCTTGAATATACAGCAGTAGCTGAAATGCTAAAATTTGATTGGACAAAATAAAAGCCCATACCCAATATCTGATTGCTATCATACAAGTTAAGGAGATATTTCGGTACACAGAAGCTTAAGCTGTCCGTTTTGACATTGAAAAAAAAACAGTCCCACTAAAAGGTTTTTTTTAACATTTCCACTAAAAAAAACCAGCTGATTCAACTGCTTATAATATCGTTAGTGAATAGCAATGGGCCTACATGTAGAATGGATCTTTGATGAACACCCTCTAAAAACTAATAAAATGAGAATGTCTTAATTACTACACGTTGCCAGCGATTATGCAGATAATTTGTAGTTGAATTCTCCATCATGCAAACTCACATGTATTATATAATAACATGTACCAGGAGAGGAGAAAATGTAGCGGCCAGACCGGGGTTCGAACCCGGGACCCTTCGAACACTAGCCGAGTGCTCTGCCGAAATTTCTTCGCCCTCGAAGACATACGAGACCCTTCAAAACACCGCCACCGTGGGTTATTTAGTTGGGCGCCAATTTTGTAACAGGAGAGGAGAAAATGTAGCGACCAGACCGGGATTCGAACCCGGGACCCTCCGAACACTAGCCGAGTGCTCTACCGACTGAGCTACCTGGTCACCGATAATTATACAGGTGTTATTTGGGCGGACCGACATCGAGTGTTTGCCATTGTCTTATTGTCAAGCAAAATTGTCATTCATCCGTTTAATGAATTGTGGTTTGATTTAGGTAAAGCTCTATACAATGTATAAGCTGTCATCTGTTTTTATTAACCAGCTGGCCTGCATATGTAACGATTTTTTTTCGATGATTCTGTATGTCACGATGACCCTAACAAGTATTACATGTACATGTGGCTTCCCGCAAAAAGCTGAAAAGACTACTACACACATTTTTTTATTAGCAAGCATTTAAAAGTTTCTGAGAGAGGCATCACCAGCAAAAAATTCTATATAAGAATACAAGCTATTAAGACATCATGTGTTAAGTCCTTTATGAAAAAAAATAGACCAATTACTGGACCTTGTGTTTCGCAATTTCTAAAATTTTATCATCAGCAAATAATTTTAAGTTATCAAATAGTGTCGGCGAATTCCATGTTTTGATACAGCAGTGTGCTCTGGTGCTGACACCAGACATCTATCTGTCATAATGTCGAAGTCTGGTGTCAGGGCCAGAATATCTCGGGCTAGTGACAGTAACCTCTGGAATATCGAGGATGACAAAAACTTTGATAACAGTGATGTATGTTTGTTTCTAGTTATTATACAGTTAAAGTATGGAGTTGAGGGATATAACAAGTTAATTTATGGTTTCTCGATATTTGTCTATTTTATACAGATACATGTACATACAACAGCTTTGATTTTCCGGCATTATTTGTTTTAATAAAATTGTCAACGGTTTTAAAGACCAACTAACTTTCCGGAGCAAGCCATAAAGGTTTCTTAAAACATTAATAATATCAGACAAGTATTAGCTTCCCGAAAAGCTAAATACCATGGACTACGCAGAAGCTTCACCATTTGTTCGGAAAGAATATGGAAATTAAAAAATGATAAGATAATAATTTCAAATGTTGGAAATGAAGCCACGATCCGCTGGGGTTTTCCCCCACGATGGTATAAAACACCGTTCTTTGTAGTCAAACATAGTAAAACAAGTCACGTGCTTATACTTGTACCTCATTCATGCCATTGGCCGAAATAACTAGTGTTCACATGAGAGTGTGTTTACTTCCAAATATAGTAATTTCTCTGACCTGGTATTTAGTATATATAATTTGGCCTTTTGACGAAGGTCTTATTTCTCTGTGTTATACATTTTTTGTATGTGTCTGTTCTGAAACCTAAAGCAGGTAATTAGATATATAAATATTAATTTAGAATTATACGAATTTATCCGGGAGTAGCCGATCTTCGCTAATCCTAGATTAGACGGTTAGACCTAATGAATTGGTCAATTCACATTATATCATTTATATATAAAACGTGGAAATGTCAGTTTTACAACTCATTTCAGTTCATTATTTATTGTATTACAGTGCATATGTGCAAGTCAAAATGATATGCGTGCAATATTAATAACATTTTGGAGTCTAAATATTTTCAAATAAATCATTTTTTCCGAAGAAATGGCAAGCAAACTATCACCATATTTGGACGTAAACACACGCTCACGTGATCACTAGTCACCCATAATGCAATTCTATATTTCGGCCAATGGCATGAATGAGGTATAAGCACGTGACTTGGTTTTACTACGTTTTTACTACAAAAAATTTAAGCAGATATACGTATATCCCGAGTTTGGAGGTAAACCACGTCCGGGGAGGACTTTAAGCCCAAAGGTTGAACCTGGTCAGTAAGAAGTTGTTCACTGTGCCTTTATATAAGTGTATCGAGAGATGTACATGTATATATCAATGTACATATTGTACATGTTATGGACAGGACAAGCTAACAAGTTAAGCTGGTTTCCCGATGTGTATTGTACGATGACCCATACGCAGCTTGGCGTAGGAAGATGAAACGTAATGCTAGTGACAGTAACCTCTGGAATATCGAGGATGACAGAAACTTTGATAACAGTGATGTATGTTTGTTTCTAGTTATTATACAGTTAAAGTATGGAGTTGAGGGATATAACAAGTTTATTTATGGTTTCTCGATATTTGTCTATTTTATACAGATACATGTACATACAACAGCTTTGATTTTCCGGCATTATTTGTTTTAATAAAATTGTCAACGGTTTTAAAGACCAACTAACTTTCCGGAGCAAGCCATAAAGGTTTCTTAAAACATTAATAATATCAGACAAGTATTAGCTTCCCGAAAAGCTAAATACCATGGACTACGCGGAAGCTTCACCATTTGTTTGGAAAGAATATGGAAATTAAAAAAATGATAAGATAATAATTTCAAATGTTGGAAATGAAGCCACGATCCGCTGGGGTTTTCCCCCGCGATGGTACAAAACACCGTTCTTTGTAGTCAAACATAGTAAAACAAGTCACGTGCTTATACTTGTACTTCATTCATGCCATTGGCCGAAATAACTAGTGTTCACATGAGAGTGTGTTTACTTCCAAATATAGTAATTTCTCTGACCTAGTATTTAGTATATATAATTTGGCCTTTTGACGAAGGTCTTATTTCTCTGTGTTATACATTTTTTTGTATGTGTCTGTTCTGAAACCTAAAGCAGGTAATTAGATATATAAATATTAATTTAGAATTATACGAATTTAGCCGGGAGTAGCCGATCTTCGCTAATCCTAGATTAGACGGTTAGACCTAATGAATTGGTCAATTCACATTATATCATTATTATATAAAACGTTGAAATGACAGTTTTATAACTCATTTCAGTTCATTATTTATTGTATTACAGTGCATATGTGCGAGTCAAAATGATATGCGTGCAATATTAATAACATTTTGGAGTCTAAATATTTTCAAATAAATCATTTTTTCCGAAGAAATGGCAAGCAAACTATCACCATATTTGGACGTAAACACACGCTCACGTGATCACTAGTCACCCATAATGCAATTCTATATTTCGGCCAATGGCATGAATGAGGTATAAGCACGTGACTTGGTTTTACTACGTTTTTACTACAAAAATTGAAGCAGATATACGTACATCCCGAGTTTTGAGGTAAACCACGTCCGGGGAGGACTTTAAGCCCAAAGGTTGAACCTGGTCATTAAGAAGCTGTTCATTGTGCCTTTATATAAGTGTATCGAGAGATGTACATGTATATATCAATGTACATATTGTACATGTTATGGACAGGACAAGCTAACAAGTTAAGCTGGTTTCCCGATGTGTATTGTACGATGACCCATACGCAGCTTGGCGTAGGAAGATGAAACGTAATGCTAGTGACAGTAACCTCTGGAATATCGAGGATGACAGAAACTTTGATAACAGTGATGTATGTTTGTTTCTAGTTATTATACAGTTAAAGTATGGAGTTGAGGGATATAACAAGTTAATTTATGGTTTCTCGATATTTGTCTATTTTATACAGATACGTGTACATACAACAGCTTTGATTTTCCGGCATTATTTGTTTTAATAAAATTGTCAACGGTTTTAAAGACCAACTAACTTTCCGGAGCAAGCCATAAAGGTTTCTTAAAACATTAATAATATCAGACAAGTATTAGCTTCCCGAAAAGCTAAATACCATGGACTACGCGGAAGCTTCACCATTTGTTTGGAAAGAATATGGAAATTAAAAAATGATAAGAAGCCACGATCCGCTGGGGTTTTCCCCCCGCGATGGTACAAAACACCGTTCTTTGTAGTCAAACATAGTAAAACAAGTCACGTGCTTATACTTGTACTTCATTCATGCCATTGGCCGAAATAACTAGTGTTCACATGAGAGCGTGTTTACTTCCAAATATAGTAATTTCTCTGACCTGGTATTTAGTATATATAATTTGGCCTTTTGACGAAGGTCTTATTTCTCTGTGTTATACATTTTTTGTATATGTCTGTTCTGAAACCTAAAGCAGGTAATTAGATATATAAATATTAATTTAGAATTATACGAATATAGCCGGGAGTAGCCGATCTTCGCTAATCCTAGATTAGACGGTTAGACCTAATGAATTGGCCAATTCACATTATATCATTATTATATAAAACGTTGAAATGGCAGTTTTATAACTCATTTCAGTTCATTATTTATTGTATTACAGTGCATATGTGCAAGTCAAAATGATATGCGTGCAATATTAATAACATTTTGGGGTCTAAATATTTTCAAATAAATCATTTTTTCCGAAGAAATGGCAAGCAAACTATCACCATATTTGGACGTAAACACACGCTCACGTGATCACTAGTCACCCATAATGCAATTCTATATTTCGGCCAATGGCATGAATGAGGTATAAGCACGTGACTTGGTTTTACTACGTTTTTACTACAAAAAATTGAAGCAGATATACGTATATCCCGAGTTTGGAGGTAAACCACGTCCGGGGAGGACTTTAAGCCCAAAGGTTGAACCTGGTCATTAAGAAGTTGTTCATTGTGCCTTTATATAAGTGTATCGAGAGATGTACATGTATATATCAATGTACATATTGTACATGTTATGGACAGGACAAGCTAACAAGTTAACCTGGTTTCCCGATGTGTATTGTACGATGACCCATACGCAGCTTGGCGTAGGAAGATGAAACGTAATGCTAGTGACAGTAACCTCTGGAATATCGAGGATGACAAAAACTTTGATAACAGTGATGTATGTTTGTTTCTAGTTATTATACAGTTAAAGTATGGAGTTGAGGGATATAACAAGTTAATTTATGGTTTCTCGATATTTGTCTATTTTATACAGATACATGTACATACAACAGCTTTGATTTTCCGGCATTATTTGTTTTAATAAAATTGTCAACGGTTTTAAAGACCAACTAACTTTCCGGAGCAAGCCATATAGGTTTCTTAAAACATTAATAATATCAGACAAGTATTAGCTTCCCGAAAAGCTAAATACCATGGACTACGCGGAAGCTTCACCATTTGTTTGGAAAGAATATGGAAATTAAAAAATGATAAGATAATAATTTCAAATGTTGGAAATGAAGCCACGATCCGCTGGGGTTTTCCCCCGCGATGGTACAAAACACCGTTCTTTGTAGTCAAACATAGTAAAACAAGTCACGTGCTTATACTTGTACCTCATTCATGCCATTGGCCGAAATAACTAGTGTTCACATGAGAGTGTGTTTACTTCCAAATATAGTAATTTCTCTGACCTGGTATTTAGTATATATAATTTGGCCTTTTGACGAAGGTCTTATTTCTCTGTGTTATACATTTTTTGTATGTGTCTGTTCTGAAACCTAAAGCAGGTAATTAGATATATAAATATTAATTTAGAATTATACGAATTTAGCCGGGAGTAGCCGATCTTCGCTAATCCTAGATTAGACGGTTAGACCTAATGAATTGGTCAATTCACATTATATCATTATTATATAAAACGTTGAAATGGCAGTTTTATAACTCATTTCAGTTCATTATTTATTGTATTACAGTGCATATGTGCAAGTCAAAATGATATGCGTGCAATATTAATAACATTTTGGGGTCTAAATATTTTCAAATAAATCATTTTTTCCGAAGAAATGGCAAGCAAACTATCACCATATTTGGACGTAAACACACGCTCACGTGATCACTAGTCACCCATAATGCAATTCTATATTTCGGCCAATGGCATGAATGAGGTATAAGCACGTGACTTGGTTTTACTACGTTTTTACTACAAAAAATTGAAGCAGATATACGTATATCCCGAGTTTGGAGGTAAACCACGTCCGGGGAGGACTTTAAGCCCAAATGTTGAACCTGGTCATTAAGAAGTTGTTCATTGTGCCTTTATATAAGTGTATCGAGAGATGTACATGTATATATCAATGTACATATTGTGCATGTTATGGACAGGACAAGCTAACAAGTTAAGCTGGTTTCCCGATGTGTATTGTACGATGACCCATACGCAGCTTGGCATAAGAAGATGAAACGTAATGCTAGTGACAGTAACCTCTGGAATATCGAGGATGACAAAAACTTTGATAACAGTGATGTATGCTTGTTTCTAGTAATTATACAGTTAAAGTATGGAGTTGAGGGATATAACAAGTTAATTTATGGTTTCTCGATATTTGTCTATTTTATACAGATACATGTACATACAACAGCTTTGATTTTCCGGCATTATTTGTTTTAATAAAAGTGTCAACGATTTTAGAGACCAACTAACTTTCCGGAGCAAGCCATAAAGGTTTCTTAAAACATTAATAATATCAGACAAGTATTAGCTTCCCGAAAAGCTAATTACCATGGACTACGGGGAAGCTTCACCATTTGTTTGGAAAGAATATGGAAATTAAAAAATGATAAGATAATAATTTCAAATGTTGGAAATGAAGCCACGATCCGCTGGGGTTTTCCCCCGCGATGGTACAAAACACCGTTCTTTGTAGTCAAACATAGTAAAACAAGTCACGTGCTTATACTTGTACCTCATTCATGCCATTGGCCGAAATAACTAGTGTTCACATGAGAGTGTGTTTACTTCCAAATATAGTAATTTCTCTGACCTGGTATTTAGTATACATAATTTGGCCTTTTGACGAAAGTCTTATTTCTCTGTGTTATACATTTTTGTGTATGTGTCTGTTCTGAAACCTAAAGCAGGTAATTAGATATATAAATATTAATTTAGAATTATACGAATTTAGCCGGGAGTAGCCGATCTTCGCTAATCCTAGATTAGACGGTTAGACCTAATGAATTGATCAATTCACATTATATCATTATTATATAAAACGTTGAAATGGCAGTTTTACAACTCATTTCAGTTCATTATTTATTGTCTACAGTGCATATGTGCAAGTCAAAATGATATGCGTGCAATATTAATAACATTTTGGAGTCTAAATATTTTCAAATAAATCATTTTTTCCGAAGAAATGGCAAGCAAACTATCACCATATTTGGACGTAAACACACGCTCACGTGATCACTAGTCACCCATAATGCAATTCTATATATCGGCCAATGGCATGAATGAGGTATAAGCACGTGACTTGGTTTTACTACGTTTTTACTACAAAAATTGAAGCAGATATACGTATATCCCGAGTTTGGAGGTAAACCACGTCCGGGGAGGACTTTTGGTCATTAAGAAGTTGTTCATTGTGCCTTTATATAAGTGTATCGAGAGATGTACATGTATATACAATGTATCAATGTACATATTGTACATGTTATGGACAGGACAAGCTAACAAGTTAAGCTGGTTTCCCGATGTGTATTGTACGATGACCCATACGCAGCTTGGCGTAGGAAGATGAAACGTAATGCTAGTGACAGTAACATCTGGAATATCGAGGATGACAGAAACTTTGATAACAGTGATGTATGTTTGTTTCTAGTTATTATACAGTTAAAGTATGGAGCTGAGGGATATAACAAGTTAATTTATGGTTTCTCGATATTTGTCTAGTTTTATACAGATACATGTACATACAACAGCTTTGATTTTCCGGCATTATTTGTTTTAATAAAATTGTCAACGGTTTTAAAGACCAACTAACTTTCCGGAGCAAGCCATAAAGGTTTCTTAAAACATTAATAATATCAGACAAGTATTAGCTTCCCGAAAAGCTAAATACCATGGACTACGCGGAAGCTTCACCATTTGTTTGGAAAGAATATGGAAATTAAAAAATGATAAGATAATAATTTCAAATGTTGGAAATGAAGCCACGATCCGCTGGGGTTTTCCCCCGCGATGGTACAAAACACCGTTCTTTGTAGTCAAACATAGTAAAATAAGTCACGTGCTTATACTTGTACCTCATTCATGCCATTGGCCGAAATAACTAGTGTTCACATGAGAGTGTGTTTACTTCCAAATATAGTAATTTCTCTGACCTGGTATTTAGTATATATAATTTGGCCTTTTGACGAAGGTCTTATTTCTCTGTGTTTTACATTTTTTGTATGTGTCTGTTCTGAAACCTAAAGCAGGTAATTAGATATATAAATATTAATTTAGAATTATACGAATTTAGCCGGAAGTAGCCGATCTTCGCTAATCCTAGATTAGACGGTTAGACCTAATGAATTGGTCAATTCACATTATATCATTATTATATAAAACGTTGAAATGGCAGTTTTATAACTCATTTCAGTTCATTATTTATTGTATTACAGTGCATATGTGCAAGTCAAAATGATATGCGTGCAATATTAATAACATTTTGGAGTCTAAATATTTTCAAATAAATCATTTTTTCCGAAGAAATGGCAAGCAAACTATCACCATATTTGGACGTAAACACACGCTCACGTGATCACTAGTCACCCATAATGCAATTCTATATTTCGGCCAATGGCATGAATGAGGTATAAGCACGTGACTTGGTTTTACTACGTTATTACTACAAAAAATTGAAGCAGATATACGTATATCCCGAGTTTGGAGGTAAACCACGTCCGGGGAGGACTTTAAGCCCAAAGGTTGAACCTGGTCATTAAGAAGTTGTTCATTGTGCCTTTATATAAGTGTATCGAGAGATGTACATGTATATATCAATGTACATATTGTACATGTTATGGACAGGACAAGCTAACAAGTTAAGCTGGTTTCCCGGTGTGTATTGTACGATGACCCATACGCAGCTTGGCGTAGGAAGATGAAACGTAATGTTTAAGTTACATATTCAGAGAGACTTAGATATGATATATTATATCAAATCTCTGACATTCATTACATATAATCCGTGTACACATCTATAATCAGAGGCGTCGCTAAAAGGAAATTAATGAATACGCTGATTAGCGTACGAGTTTGGGTGGTCAGGGGTATCCTCTGGAAAAATATTGCGATTTAGAATGACTGAGATGAGTTTTACGATGCATTTTGTTGAAATTGCAACCCTCCAAGACGTGGGATTTTGGGGTTTGGTGGTACGGGGTTCTCCCCCGGGAAAACAATTTACGATTTAGAATGGCTGAGATGAGTTTTACGATGCATTTTTTGAATTTGTGAGAGCCGAAGGCGCGAGATTTTGGTGTTCGGGGGGTCCGGGGGTCTGACTCTCCCCCGAGAAAAAACAAATTTCGATTTGGAATGGCTGAGATGAGTTTTACAATGTATTTTGATGATTTTAAAGCGTTCTTAACACGGTATTTTTTCGATTCAAAGTTACCTGCACTTAGAAATGATAATTGTTAGTGTCGTCATACCATTATGCAACCCAGCTCGATCTGAACATACCAGATTCACACCATCGGCACATTGTTGTGTAACTGAAAATAATAATGAATTGATTGTCTTGCTAAGACATATAAACAAATTAATCTTTTAAGAAGCATTTTTTTAAATAGTATAATCCTTTGATGGACATTTTAGTCTAGTTCGTGTTTATTTTATTTTCATTATCAAAGGTTTGAACATTACGTGCTAGACAATTTTAGGAAACGCGTCGCACAGCGGAAAACTTTCAAAAATGGACACTTTTTTCTTTCAAATGTGCATTTTTAGAACATTTCGTTTGGCGAAAATAAATGGGGGGGGGGGGGGCAAAAAAGACATGTCCTGGGTATTGGGCGGGGGGCGGTGCCCTGCCCCCCCCCCATTGCCCCCCCCCCCATTGCCCCCCCCTGCTTCCTACGCCCCTGATACGCCCTGTCAATTAAAGCAACACATCTTTGACAGTTTCACTTAAAAACGGTGCCAGCAACCACAGAAGCAGTTAATTTTTGTCAAGTGTTTTAAATTTTTTCTAGTCAAATTTTGCTTTGCTTTCAGTTTATTTCGTCAACGTTGTGTTGGCCCATGTACGCACAGAGTAGGTTGCAGGTTTTGTTAGATTAATTGATATAGATTAGGTAGGGTAATGTACATTGTAGGCATAGACATTTCTGTGACAGTCCAAAAATACCAAGGTTATTTGTGTATTTTTTCTTTATATCTAATTATATTTTAATTTAAGGCACAATGATAGGGTTTCTGGCCCCATAAATATCTCAACAAATCTCCGGTTTTGTATGGTTGAAAAATAAACACCATTTTTTTCTTTACTGAATCCCTGCACCCCTTCCCTTTCCTACCAAAGCATCGTATAACTAGCACTGATAACTCTTAGAAATCAGTACTGTTCTATTGCTTATAAGTTATATGGAGACGGATTAACATAAGTACATTGCATATGTTTCTGTATCTAACCTTTTTAACATATATATTACTGTATCGTTATTGAATAGAATAAAATATTGTTTAAACCAATAAATATGGAATTGCGACATTGTCTCCCTTGATATCCCCATCAACCCAACCCCCCAATTTCCCCCCCCCCCATCACATAGTCACGTGTGTAATTCTATTTATTACATAATTTTTATTAGTATAAATATATTTAAAACTTTAAATTTCGTCTCTATATAAAACAGTACAAATCCGACTCGGATGTGACGTTTCCGTCTACTGAGACAATCATGCGGCGCCATATATCGATTATGACGTCAAAACTACATGTGCGTTTGTAAGTTAGAATTAAGGGACATGAACCTTAAATGATTTGTTCTGTATGCTTAGATATGGTTTTCAGATGTTTATTGACTATTTCATTACAATGATTGGTTATCTAAAACGACAGGAAAACGTGGGGAATACCCACCTCAAAAATGATAAAAATAGACCGTCATATTCTATTTTTGGAACACAAAACGAAAGCTGACCGAAAGCGAGGTTATAATGAACAACAAACTTGCTGACATGACAAGGAATATTAGTTTTCCGCATTTTAAGATTATTTTCTAATTTACGATGGTTGACAAATGAAGTTTAAGCCATATTTGTTATAAAATACTTTGTATTTAGCGTAAGAATGATAAGTCAAAAGTCAAACGAGACTTTTCATTCGACAGGGCACCGCGAAGGGAGGTTCCTGACTTATTGCAATATGTACATCACGCAAGTATAAAGTGGAGAGTTGCTCCCGTCTCATGCATTTCAGTGATCCATTTATATGTACCTACTTTTCCAATCGCGCACGTTACTGACTCTTGACATACACTGTTTTCTATCGGAATTCGTTTAGGTTCGCTTCACCAACGTTTTTGACCCACCATTTTGTTTATATATGCAGTGCATTTTGGGAGGTCACTAAAGTTCAACACTACTTTACTATCGTTACAAAATTCGACCGGGCCGGTTCAAAATACAGATAGATGGAATTTCCATTATAATTACTTTATTTGACACATTTGCACAATAATTGACATATATTACTTAGTAAGGTATCTGACAAGTCTTAATATGTATTTTACTCAAATTTACATGGTTTATTTAGGTTCATGTCCCTTAACTTGTGCCCGAACCTGTTGTTAATATGGCAATAATATATGTTTAAACTAACTACAAGTGACGTCATAAATGTGTTATTTCACATGTGTCTTACGATATTTATGACATGGCCGTATGGCATGGCTTGACAGTCCATTTATGTGATAAATATATTCATAAAATTCAATATGTTTCCCAACTTTGGAAATGAAACCACGATCCGCGGGGGATTTTACTCATAATGGTACATAAACTTGTATTAGCTTCCCAAAAACGTTAAGTGGGATACGCGGTAACTGAACCCTTTGTTTGGAAAGCATATGAAATTATATGATAAATATATTGCTTAGCAATGTCAAATATTCTGTTGGAAGCCATTTTATTTGGGCGATTATTGATGTGAATAAAAATAGAGCCCCAGACGATGCATATAACAGGTTTTGCAAACTGTTCGTTGTCCCCATTACATTTTTTCACAAACCTCCCAGTTGCAAGATAAACATTACGAGTTTGGTAACAGTTTCTCACCGGTATTAACGTCGTTTGGTTATTTATACAAATTGAATAACGCGCGTTTGCGCGTTATGGTTAATTTGTCTGCAATCCTGGGAGAATTATAGGACCATAAATCCTACAAGAAGGCAATTTAATGCTTATATACATATATTTCCGTTTTCTGTTTTTTTAAGCCAGCCTGTAATGTACACTGTTATCGCTATTACCAAATCAAATTCTCCGCAGCTCCTGTCAGTGGAGCCTCTTCTTGTGACGTCATAAGTACATCCAACGTCATAAAAAACCCCGACGTCATTCGCAGTGAAAAAAGAAGTCCATGTAGATAAACATGAGATCATGAGTACACTTCCAATATTTTAATAAGTATGATCCATCTTTAGGATTTTAAACATTTTAAAATCAAAACTACATATACTGTTGCAAATAATATAGAACAACTGGTTTTTTTCCATTCGGAATAGCATGCAAGCACGCGCGCGCAAAAAAACCCCAAAAAAACCAATATGTATTGTGACGTCGTATATGATCTCATAAATTTCTTTTTTGTTTGGTGAGTCCCGAGCAAATGGAAATACATGTATAATTATGTCGACGGGTCGAAATGGCGTGTTCAGTGGGGCCGCCTAATTTTCACGACTTTTAGGTGGCAACTGATGATGATGACGTAATCGGAAATAAGCCTCGCCCACCCCAAAACTGATTCGATCGACGGAAATATCAGAGTGCGGGTGTGCGCTGACTTCCTAGCTACAATGGATGTGTTAGTTAGAAATACTTGCGCACAACTGAGCGATTTATAATGTAATCAAGTAACTTTGGCATATATTAAATGAAGTAGAGGTATTGTAAACAACAACAAAAAATATAGTGTTATCACAACATGTTCATTTTAATTTTTTTTATAGATTGGCTAGATACGTTGTCATCAAAATTAGGACACACGAAGCCCTGACGTTAAAGTACTTTCAGTACTTTGATTTTGATATACATGTGTACAAGTGCATGTTGGCGATTTTTATGTGTCATGGTTTATAAAAAAGAAAGGAATTTACATAAATTTTTATTGGATATAATTTTATTTTCGAACTCAACCGTCAATAGTTTTAAGCGATCAAATATTGATCAATGAATCATTGTCCTTTTTTGGTTATTTTACAAGCCTTGCTGAAAATAACGGACATGCGCATTGATGCACTTCCGGAGTAAGTAAGGAAGCGGTAGCAGAGGGCGTGAAAACAGCACACGTTCGAGGAACTTTGACACCCCGTAGCTGGTCAGAATCAGGGGAGCGTAAAGGTATCAATATTTTGAACTATTAATGTTTTTTTTATTTATGCACGATGAAGGACACACGTACATGTAGTGTACATTCGACGGGCAGCACGATGTTCGGTCCCGGTGTCAATTCCCCGCTACACACATTTCCTTTATCTTGTTTCAGATGGCTTTTATGAGAAAGAGTAAATTCCGCCATGTGTTCGGTAAGGCGCAGAAGCGGGATCAATGCTACGACTGTATCCGAACTACTAAACAGTCTTGGGACCGGCCGTTTGCTGCCGTCAACCCTAAATTCCTAGCTGTTATCACCGAGTCTGTAGGCGGTGGTACATTCCTCGTACTACCCCTGTCAAAGGTGAGTCAGCCTCAGGAACACTCGTGTGTAGGTCTATCAGTCATCGAAACTTTCTTCTGATCGTAAAACACTGTCCTAAGTATCATCGATTATAATTACTTTCAGAGATATAGTAACTCTAGCAATGCTAAGTCTAGAACACCATAAGAACTTCCGTTAGTGTCATGTGAGTGAGATGGGAAGGGGGGGGGGCGTCTGTCACTGTTATAGTCCCTCCTCCCATTGTTACAGCCCCTCATCTCATAGTAAGATCACTGATGCATGTCCTCATATTTAACAGCCAATGTCATTTTTTGACACCAACTCGCCCCGGTCCATAATTGTAAGTTCCCCATTTAATTTTAGTACAGTCCCTTTTCCCATTTGTGACACTGCTTTTATTGGCAGCTGACTGACCCAGTTGTGACAGGATGGTAGCAAGTACATAGAAGTATGTTTTAGTTATACAGTATTTGTTACAAATAATATAATTTATTTACTACTGATTTCATCAGCGCCCCTCCCCATTTAAGCGCCCCTCCACTCTTCGAGAGAAGTTGAATTTACATAAACGCCCCCTCCTCCATCCCATGGTGTTAACAATGTTTTACATTGACATTGTATCTCATATTACATGAACTTGTGGATCTTTCACATGTGAATCACAACATAATAATAATACAAGGGAAAAGGGTTAGCAGGATATGCATGTTTAGTGTGACAGATTAATGTGCCGTGAGTACAGAAAGTTAAGATATGGCTGACTTTTTCTAAACATTTTTTATCCACAACTTACATTTTGATTCCTTAATAATTTTGTTTTTAATTTTTCAAACGCCCTGTATGGGCACTAATTATGACAAATATGGTATTCTTCTTGCACCCTGTCCCTTTCTGACACATTGCCCTATTTTCCTCTGCTTGTGAAATATTTCTTCTATATTCTGTCTAATGAACATATATGATTATCAGAAGCAAAAATAAGCCATGTGCAAAATCAAAACAATCAGTCACTAATATTGGGCAAAATACTATTAACTGGCATCCCAAAGGTATCTGCTAGGAACAGTGACAATCTTGGTCAGCTGAAGATTGAGCCATAGACCTTTGTTTACATGCATTCAATCATGGTGTTATGGATAGGATTATATTAGATTAGTCAGTTATTTTGTAAATCAACAGTCAAAAGTCCTTTTAGAGATGCAAAAATGTAGGTGATACTTGACATTGCTTGCATAAACAACAGTTTGTTGACATGATAGATAGGCCTGTCATAAAATGACCATGTGCAAGACAAAAATTTGGCACTGGGCAATCAATATCGAAAGAAGGTTTTGACATTTGACGACTTTGGATCCTTCTAGTTCTAGTGAGATTAATTTCATATTTGTAAGCATTCCCTGTTTCATTGGCAATTATTTTTCCATATATATATGTTAGTATGAGATTTTATAAAGTTTGTCAGAAATGCAAATGTCGCAATGTGTTTTCAGGTCAATTTAAAGTCTGGTACTCAATATTTATTTCATGAAAATTAGGTCAAGTAAAGAGGATATTTTGAAATAAATATCGTTCCTTTTTTTTTTTTTTTTAAGTTTGGAAAGAGATTGAAATGAAAGCAGACTCATAATTAATAATATGAATACATGTCAGGGGGCCAATGAATTTACGATGAGAAGTGCATATTTCAGGGTGAGAACGAAGCCTGATATGGATATTCATCATCATATTGATATAAATAATAATAATAAATCTGCAAATCCAGCTGTAAATACAATGAGTATTGATGTGAAGTGCTGTATTTTGCCTCAAACTATGCACTACGTAATGTCAGAAATAACAGCTACCAAGGATGGAAACAGTAGTTCTTTCCTCAGTAAATTGCTTTATCAATTAGAGCACAGATCTAGAATTATGTATTTATTTCATATCAAGGATTTTGTACTTACGGATAAATGCTGAGGCAAGTACCCGACACCATCAAGGGCTTCTTGCCCTATATATAAAGTAAGCACTTCTTATACCCTAAACACATAAATATTGGCTGACTTCCTGCATACATGTGTAATATACTTTGATTGTCGTCCTACAATTGTAAGTTTACCTTCCAGTTCAGGTAGAAAATTAGTTTATTTATGATACTATTTTATGTTTTTCTTCTTGTCTTGATATTTTTTGTAAAAAAATATAAATTTAAGCTCATTACTTCTATTATTCATTACTTTTATTTGATGTTGCAATATCTTATCTTTGTTAAATTCATGTTCGATAGCTTTGATAAGATAAATGTGATAATATCTAAAGCAATGGAAGAAATACTTCGGAAAGAAATCCAAATCGAAGTAGAATGATGATAATGAATACATGTGTACTGGCACTGTCGTCCTTCAGTCGTAAGTTTACCTTCCTACCCAAGATGTTTGAAATCAATATACTAGATCTAGAAAATTTGTCTTTTGTATAATTCACAAAGTCTTGCAGTTTATTAAGTATATTGAGCACAGTCGACTGTATATAAGCAGGAAGCGGCGAGGAGACGACATTTCCTGCTTGTCCTAGTCACCATGGTTACAACTAGCCTTGGAGGCTATCTTCCTGTTCAAATATGTATCAGGTCAAATTTCTACACATTGTGTACTGAAATAATTGTGAGATCTCCGCAAGGAAAAACCCCATGAACTTTGAACTTTTTAGAGGCTATTTTTAGATGTTAATCTAATGCATTCCAAAACAACCACTGATGTGAAGCAGGAAATTTGTCGTTATAGCAGTTTTGTTGTCTTTTATCAGTAAACGCTCCGAAATTGTACAAATCTACAGAATGATGTTTCTACAAACAAGTTTGTTTAATGTTGATGTTATTGTAAACATCATCTTTAAATAACTTCGAAAGATTTCATAGTTGAAATATTAATTTCAAGGCAAATCGCAACTCTAAATGATGGAAACACAATTGTATTCATAATATCAAATAAAAAGATTTGGTGATTCCAATATCAGAAACAAGGGAGCATTCAGTTATTGTTTGGGAGTTTATTAAACTCCTTTACTCCCATACAGGAGCATTGAATTCTATCTTCGATTTTGATAATCAAAGTTTGCACTTCTTATTTCTTGAAAACTTTCAAATGGATATTTCTGAAGTTTGATTGATTTGTTCCTTTTTGTGCCCTTGTTCTGCATTTTGGGGCCCATAACCAAACACAAATGCCTTACAGGAAACTACTAAATTCTCAGAATAAATAACTTCAGAATCTGATATCAAGTGTTCACCAAATAAGAAATGTTATTAATATGCTGTACATGTAGATTATGAACTGTTTGTTGTGTACAAACTTTTGTTGTTTTTAAACACCCCCCCCCCCCCCCCCTGCAAAAAAGTTAATAGAGTATACTGGAATCAGGTTGTCCGTCTGTCTGTCTGTAGACAGAACTTTGTCAGGTGAACTCCTAAACTACTTCTTTTGATAAAATTTACTCCACAGAACCCTGACATAAAAAGAAGTGGAGTAAACTATATATAGGGTTCTGGTACACAGTACCCTGACATAAAGGGGAGTTGAGTAAACTATATAGGGTTCTGGTACACAGAACCCTGACATAAAGGGGAGCTGAGTAAACTATATATAGGGTTCTGGTACACAGAACCCTGACATAAAGGGGAGTTGAGTAAACTATATATAGGGTTCTGGTACACAGAACCCTGACATAAAGGGGAGCTGAGTAAACTATATATAGGGTTCTGGTACACAGAACCCTGACATAAAGGGGAGTTGAGTAAACTATATAGGGTTTTGGTACATAGAAACCTGACATAAAGGGGAGCTGAGTAAACTATATAGGATTCTGGTATACAGAACCCTGACATAAAGGGGAGCTGAGTAAACTATATAGGGTTCTGGTACACAGAACCGTGACATAAAGGGGAGTGGAGTAAACTATATAGGGTTCTGGTACACAGAACCCTGACATAAAGGGGAGCTGAGTAAACTATATAGGGTTCTGGTACACAGAACCGTGACATAAAGGGGAGCTGAGTAAACTATATAGGGTTCTGGTACACAGAACCCTGACATTAAGAGGAGCTGAGTAAACTATATAGGGTTCTGGTACACAGAACCCTGACTTAAAGGGGAGTGGAATAAACTATATAGGGTTCTGGTACACAGAACCGTGACATAAAGGGGATCTGAGTAAACTATATAGGATTCTGGTACACAGAACCGTGACATAAAGGGGAGTCGAGTAAACTCCATAGGGTTCTGGTACACAGAACCCTGACATAAAGGGTATCTGAGTAAACTATATAGGATTCTGGTACACAGAACCCTGACATAAAGGGGAGTGGAGAACTATATAGGGTTCTGGTACACAGAACCCTGACATAAAGGGGATCTGAGTAAACTATATATGGTTCTAGTACACAAAACCCTGACATAAAGGGGAGCTGAGTAAACTATATAGGGTTCTGCAGTGTCCCCTAAAAATTGAGTTATTACTAAATTTGTGGAGCAGGGGGTATTAGTCGTACACTCTGACTACAGTTCTAGTTACACTTGCTATCAGTATATGGAACCATGCATGGATATAAAAAAAACAATAAATCGTGGTTCGTACAATATTATTGAAAACAAGACAGAGATTAATTATATCCGATAAAACTATGCAAAGCGTATCTTTCATATTGGTGCCGCCATCATGGAAAAATCCAAATGAAATCCATTTGGCGGTGCCGTCTCACTTTAGTACAACTGGTACAAATCCGCAAATGGAACGTACGGGGAGTTAATGTTTAAAAAACTATTGTTGTAGGTTGGTCGTGTGGATCGAGATTGTGCTCAGGTGACAGGGCACCAGCTGCCGGTACTGGACATTGCCTGGTGTCCTCACAACGATAACCTTATAGCTAGTGCCAGCGATGACTGCTCTGTGATGATCTGGAATATTCCGGATGGGGGACTTGTCACTAACATGACAACCGCTTTGGTAGAACTGAGACTTCACCAGCGGAGGGTTGGCCTCGTTATATGGCATCCAGTGGCAGCCAATGTCCTCCTGTCGGCAGGTACGTTACCATGACACCAATAGCACATTCACCCCAGGAGACACATTAAGGCTCTTCCAAATAAAGACTGGACCAGTCCACTATGAAATTTAAGTGGTGAATGTAGAAATAGAATATTGTATGTTTATGCTAACCTACCGGGTACCTACACACTGAATATATTTTATTTGTAAATCTTTTGATTTTTTTAGCCACCATCAGCAGGCTAAGGATATTAAAATTGCCTGTCTACTACTCTTGTAAACCAATTTGTTCTTGCAGTGACTTAAAGAGACAATTCACTCAGGCTAATTCTTTTACATAACCAAGAAGCCAAATATAGCATAAATGTATTGTACTACATTTCTTATGTGATATATAACGTAAAACATTGACAAATTCCTCGACATTGTTAAGTATTTTAATTAATATCGTTCAAATATCAAATCGTTGATCAATACGATTAAGCGGGTACAATATGGACGCTGTACCCATACCCGAGTCAAAGACACGCACGTTAAACAAATGAACTACATAACCACTGAGAAGGTGATAAAATGATTTTTAGGCAAGACAATTCACCTAACAAGGTAAACACACTACCATCAGAGCGATTTGAGCAGTTCTAGACAAAAATTGCATTACTCTACGAGCAAGGGACAGGGTTCGGCATACAAGAAGTTTGACCACAGTGTGTAATGGCGGACAGCGAGCGAGTTTGAACATTTCACACACATGTCACCACCATGGGCATTTCATGCATATCACAGTAAAACCGACAGATCTAATTTCCATTAGAACTAGTTTTTTTTTCGATATATGTACAAATTTTAATGTTCTCTTAGACAGAATTGTCCCTTTAAGTCCACGTTTTTATAACTAAGCCGTTTTTGCAGATATCTAATTTTGCAATCTAGATTTCTGTAGTCTTACTCTACCTGTTTTTGAAGTAGTTTTGCAGAGATTTGTTTTCACAATTTCTTATCGCTCACGAAATTTACTTGTACATGAAAATTAGCTGCTTTACAGTAATAAGATGAGACTTATAAGTTGAAATTACATTTACTGTATTTGACCCACTGGCGTTTAAGAAATTGAAGCAACTGAGGGGGTGCTTAATAGAGACAAATTTGGACTAGCCTTTCATAGAACTATCCTACAAAGTAAACCATCAATCAATTTGCAAAAGATTTTTAGTAAAGAAATCAACACAGTTTTTCATATTTTCAGTCTGCATTTAATTTGAAGTAAGTGGAATTAGTGGAATGGAGGGACGGTTATTGGGTTATATACGGTAAGTTATACTGGGTCTTGTCAGTCCTTGATAGATATAAAGACTATACATGTATCATGATTTTTGTTCCAGGCTCTGATAATAAAATTTACATATGGAATGCGGGAAAAGGGGAAGCCTTTCTGGAGATAGATTTGCCTGATATTGTATTTTCGGCATCATTCAACTTTAATGGCAGCAAAGTTGTGACGACTTGTAAAGACAAAACCATGAGAGTCATCGACTGTAGGACGGGGGCAGTCGTCGCTGTAAGTATAACAAAGCCATGAGAGTCGTCGACTGTAGGGGGAGGGCAGTCGTCGCTGTAAGTAAAACAAAACCATGAGAGTCATCGACTGTAGGACGGGGGCAGTCGTGGTTGTAAGTATAACAAAGCCATGAGAGTCATCGACTGTAGGACGGGGGCAGTCGTCGCTGTAAGTATAACAAAACCATGAGAGTCATCGACTGTAGGACGGGGGCAGCCGTTGCTGTAAGTATAACAAAACCACGAGAGCCGTCGACTGTAGGACGGGGGCAGCCATTGCTGTAAGTATAACAAATCCATGTGAGTCGTCGACTGTAGGACGGAGGCAGTCGTCGCTGTAAGTATAACAAAACCATGAGAGTCGTCGACTGTAGCATAGGGATAGTCGTTGCTGTAGGTATAACAAAATAATCGGAAGACTTATTTCTTTGATGACAGTGATGTTCAGTTTAGACAACTTACATTGTATCAGAAATGTGACATATTTGTTTTTAAACTGTATATAATACTTCTTTGATGAGTTTAGAACGGAGTTGAAGCATGGGTCTCTTGTGAACAGTATATGTATAGTGTGGTGTCACTGTCATGCTTCATTGTATAATACTGTATGTCTGGTTATAAATATACACATCTGGACCTAAAATAACAACATTAAATTTTTGCTAATAAATTTATCCCACAAAAATAACGGGCTTGTACTGTATCAAGTAGAAATCAGCTTAGGCCCCGATTTTTCAAAGCAAACTTAAGTCAAAAACTGACTTAAGTCATATATTTTCATAAAGGTTACATAAGGAGAAAAACTAATGTTTTTTGACTTATGTTTTGACTGATGCTTTGACTTATGTTTTGACTTAAGTCTGCAATATCTTTTCGAGAAATTGAGGCCAGGTCACCAAGTTACACAGATGATGTGTTGTTACAGGAAAACAAACCTCACGAAAGTAGCAAACCAGCTCAAGCAGTCTTCCTTAAGGACGGTAGGATCTTCACCACTGGATTCTCTCGTATGAGTGAACGACAGTACGCCGTGTGGGACGAGGTAAGATCTCTTACAACATATCTCTTACAACATATCTCTTACAACATATTGAGTTGTTCTTAAAGTTAGTCTATCAATAGCTCCTGTAAATGAAACATGTTGGTTAAAACTGCACTACACCCGAGTTCAGGTAATAATGCTTACCAAGTAATGTTTTATTTTAGTATATTTGAGAATTCCACTGACTGCATGTTTAGACCCATAAAGTTCTTTTGATAAACATTATAATGTCTTACGGTTGGTGACTTTTACTTACTCTTGAATCCATGAAATGGAGTAAACTTATCTTTCTCTTTGTTTTTGCAGAATTTGAAAAATATGAATTTGGAAGAGATTGACAATAACAACGGTGTGTTGTTCCTGTTTTACGACCCTGACTTAAACATGATGTACCTGGCTGGCAAGGTAGGGACCTCTTTACAGCTGAAGCGGCTTCTGTCTATTAACATTCCTCGATACCCAGGGGTTACTATCACTGTTGTAATATCCACCCTATGCAAAACTGAATACGGTATACCTTCAGTTAGTTCGAACAAAATTAAATAATTATTGATGGACCAGTTCAAATTATCCGAAATTAAGTTTCAGGAACTATCCGAGTTGAGTACCGACGTACCTAGCATAAGCAATGTAAGGAAGAAAATCTATAGGAAAAGTATTTAGTTTGCTGATTTACCAGAAAGATAATATTCAATCAGTTTCTCATAAAAATGAGGATTTAATTTGTGAATTTATAATATAAATTGCATACCGCATGCATATGTGCACATGGACAAAGCCCCAAGCAGCACCGTTCACAATCGCAGTCTAGGTCTACATCGACGTCCGTTAACTGAGATAGAAACTTTATTTAAACCACAGAAAATCTAGTTAGATCTTTGTGATGTTCCGTAGCAAACGTAAATTTATTTTATTAAATTTTTTAGCTGAAGAAAGTCTGGTTGCATATACGAAACTGCTGTTGAAAATATTTGTTTACATTCAATTCGTAAAATTAGGTCACAATATCGCACTGTGACTGTCAGTTTGTCCCAAACCCGATTGCATATTGTCTGCTTCTAAAATAAGATAATTACGTTACTGGTTTTAACATGATGAAAAGCTACATATCTATTGTTTAATTACCCAACAAGTGGATTGTTTTGGCTGGAGCTGAATATGTAATCACACCCACTTGCTGTGACTCAGCGGCTGGCTTTTGATGCTCGCTGTCACACCTCGTAACTGGCCTGTCCAAGCCAGCGTGAGGCACATATATACAGGTAATTTAACACCTTGATCGGCTGACTAAAGATAGACTGAATGCATATTTTGATATTGACTTAAACTGATATCTGTATCTAGATTGAACTAAACAAACACTGGTAATTTCTTCCACATGTTTCCATCAGGTACAGTGAATTTTAATATACATTGTCGGGGCCTAAGATTATATATTTGGCCTTGCTGTTTTGTGTATGGTATATCAGCATTAATAATTTTATTTATGACTTAAAATATTCATGTTAATTCCTCATCTGTCATTTACAATCTTATTCCAAACATTTTTGTTGAAATATGCAAAATATATCACAATTTTTTTTGGGGGACCCCATTTCGCCGATTTGCCGACAAAAAACTTATTTTTAAGTTCATAATTTGACGTGTTGAACTATATGAAATGGGATTGATCATAAAAAGTCAGTGTTTGAACTATCACTAGCTAAAAAATTACCCTTTTTTCCGGAAAAAATTGCGTGTTCAAACTATCTGACGGTTCGAATTAATCGGAGGTTTACCGTATTTCACGACTTCCTATAAGGAATGTACTGTAAACCAATGTTTAGGTCACCAGAGACAAAGTCTCATGGTGCCTTTTCTAATCGCCTTTTGTCCGTCATCGTCCATAATCCATTGTCCTTCATCCATCGTTCATTGTGCGACGATAAACAATTTACATTTTCGACTTTTCCAAAACAGCAAGTAATTTCACTGAAATTTTGCACAAATCTTCTAAGGAATATGACCCCCACCAACCCCAAGGGGCTGTGGGAAGAGCCAAAAAGGGTAAAATTGACTAAAATTTCAAATATCTTTTTCTCCACTCACAGATGTGGTAGAATCAAATACTCTTCATGGATAGAAAGCTCTCAAGGCCCACTACAAAAATTGTGAATTATATGACCTAGGGGTCTCAAGTTTCTCCCTGGGGAGGGGGTCAAGTTTACTTTAGTTTATATAGGGAAAACACATTTTTGAGCATTATTTGGTCATTTGCAATAGGAAATTAGTCAAATGTTGTCAGAATTTTCCCTATGAAATTGGTTATGTCCTATTAACAAATGTTCCATGACTGACCCCCAGGGGCCTTAGGGGCGACGCCAAAAGGGGTCAAATAGGCTAAAACTTCAAAAATCTTCTTCTGAAATTGTGAATTATATGACCCTGGGGTCTAAAGTTTCTTCCTGGGGAGTTGGTCAAGTTTATCTTAGCAAACTTGTTTTGAAATGAAAATCACAAAATTCAATAGCCGTGAAAAAGAAAGTTGGTTTACAGTATTTGTGAATGTTATTTTACTCGTTTCACTGAGTGCTATAATTCCTGAATTGATATATGTTTAACCACTTTATATACCATCTAATAGTGAGAGAGTATGTAAGACTTTCGTAACTAATTTCCTGTATTGTTTTGTAGGGGGACAGTATTGTTAGATATTATGAGATCACAAACGAATCTCCATATGCACACTACTTGAACCTGTATCAGACAAAAGATGCTCAGAGAGCATTCGCCTTCCAAGGCAAGCGTGGGATCGACATGAAAAGCTGTGAGATCACCAGGTAGGTTAATTAAGTTGTAAATTGATTAAGTGGTAGGTTAACTAATTGGTAGGTTATTTAAGTGCCATTGAAATCAAAGCATAGAGCAGTTTTGAAAGTATTTGTCATTCCAGTGACGGTTTAGAGAGTCAAAAAATAATTGATAGGAATAGGCCAGATAGCTAAATACATACGTATAATTGATGTTGTATGTGATTAATTATCATCCTAAATTTTGTTTTTACTCACAGAATGTACAAAATACTCAACAGTGGTTTATGTGAGGTAATTCCATTCACAGTGCCACGAAAGGTAAGACTAGGTCTTTTTTTGATAAATTCAGCATAACAATGTCTTTCTTTTCCGAAAACGTTCGGTTGCCATGGTAACCAAGTCAACACAGATTTTGGAAAATGACTCCTCACTAGATATTGTTAAAACTTTGAGGTGAAATGATGTAATCTACGAATGCCCGATATTTCACACGTCACGTTGCTTATTATCAGTTATAATAAAACATACCAGAGGCAATTAAAGCTTCAAATAAAATCTATTGACTTGTAAAACTGAAGGTAGTCAAAAGTGTATGGTTATTTACATGGCATATCTATTGTGTCTATATTAACGACATTGTTTGTGCTGCAGTCTGAGCTATTCCAAGATGACATTTACCCAGACACTGCCAAGGACCAGGCAGCCATTACAGCTGATGAATGGTTCAATGGTAAAGATTCTGGACCTGTCATGGTGAGTTATGTCCCCGGTTGATATCCAGGTCTACTGTATAATGTCAGGCCTTCCTGTGTTTAGATGATATCCAGGTTTACTGTATAGTATTAGGCCTCCCTGTGTTTAGATGATATCCAGGTTTACGGTATAACATCAGGCCTCCCTGTGTTTAGGTGATATCCAGGTTTACTAAGACCTCTTTGCATATTACAGAGTTAGCTCCCTTGGGGGTAGGTATCAATTTTTACTTCATTATTTTGTGAGCACAATTCACATGGTTTTCTCTGAAACGTATGAGGTTATGTACGCTCGGAAACACATGACATCACAATCAATACCTTCCAGCAAGGACATTAACTCTGTAAAATGCAAAAATGGAATAATGTTAGGCAGGTGAAGTATTGATGAAAATACTACTGACCTGACCAATAACAAAGATCTAGATAATATACTGATTTGTTTAACTTTCAGCTTTCCTTAAAAGACAAGTTCCATGCTATGGAAGGAACTACCCAAACAGCTGCCAAGCCTATACGTAAAGCCAATATTCTGGACAACCTGAATACAGCAACCCCACAAAAGACGGAGAGTGCAGCCCCTCCACCACAGCCGGCTGCCCCTGAACCTGCTCCTACTCCAGTGAAAGCTGCCCCTGTAAAGTCAGCCCCAGTATCGACTCCAGCTGCCCCTCCAGCTGATGCTCCAGCTCCTAAACAGGAAACAAGGCCAGCAAGTAGTGAAAACACAGCAGCACTGCCCCCCGTAAGTATCACAGAGTCCTACAGTAATGCAAAATTCTGTCATTTTAACACAATAGTGTTGTCAAAGGTTTAACTTATTCAACCCTAAAGATACAGTTAGGCTCTTTTAAATAAAAGAATAGACCATTCCATTATGAAATTTCAGGGCTTAAAAGATAATGTCCAAGTTACTGTAAAGCTGATGTAATATTCTGTCATTTGAACACAATAATGTCATCGATACATTTAGGCTCTTCTGAATAAAAGAAAGACCAGTCTGTTATGGAATTTCAGGGGTTGATGTGTTAAGTTTTTTCAGCTGAGACATACAACTCCGTCTTACACATAATGTCTCTAACTGAAGGATTCATTAACTCATACACCCCCTGAAATGTCATATTGAACTGTTCCAGTCTTTGGATTGGGAGAGTTCAAATGTGTAATCAGGGGTGAATGAGTTTAGATCTTTGGACATAAAATTCTGTCAGTTTAGTTCAAAATGTCCTCAATAAATCAATGGTTTAAGCTGTTTGCAACTGAGACATGAAGTTTGTACGCAATAAATTTTCAGTTACAAATACAAATTTATAAAATCCTATCTAATTACGTACTACAGAATTTACTTTGTATCATTAAGTTTGCTAATCACATGAAAAATTGATGGCTGGAGTAAAGATTAAATAATGCTGCTTAATTATTAGCTCACCTGGCCCCGAAGCGTGTTCTTATTTAGTTGGTTGCATCTTTTAATTTGATATAAAAAAGAACAAATTTGTATAATTTTTACACAAATCTGGCTCCTAAGAGCGTTTCATAAATGTAGGTTAGAGTTCTAAACACAAAACATGGCATTTAAGTCCGTTATAAGTTTATCAAAATTTTAATTCAAAAACACTGAATGGACAAGATATGAATTTCTTTTAATGACAAAGCTAAGTGAAATGACAGTACAAGACATGGCAAGGAACAATTTTTGATAAGAAAATGTTGTCATTTAGTCCCTGCTGTAAGGAAATATATGTCATTCTGGCTGATTAAGTGACTTCAGTGCATGCCTCTAATCTCTACCTTGTAACTTCCAGTACAATAACAAAGATTGCCTCTGATGCTTGATACTCCATCAATAAGTGTACCTATAGCGGCTGCTCAACAGTATATATGCAGTACTGGCCAAAACTATTTGATCACTTCATATTTTTAGCCCACCACCATCAGATATTTGTCAAAGTGCATGAAATATGAAAAATGATGTGATCAAATATTTTTGTCACAGAACTGTAGCTGCCTAATAAATTCTCTATATTATATAATTGGCCAAAATATAATCTGTTACTGTTCTTGTGTGTATGGGCAAGAGGGATGGGGCTCAATAGAAGGAAAACAAAACGATTTAGCAAATCACTGTAGGATTCTTTGATATGTTATGCTGTTGGGTTCTTTGATATCTTTCCTTTGAAGAGAAAAGGCCCTTATTTAAGCCTACAGAAAATATGGTCGCAGTAGCTATAGGTCCCTGGGATTTTTATGGACAAGCCAAATAGAAATAGTTTATCCTTGAGAAGTCCATCTTTTATGTTGTGTAAACTTTGTGTTTAGATTTCTAGTGTCATAAGATTAGAGAGAAGAAGGAAGAAGCTGAGAATAGCTCTCACTGGACATGATCAAATATTTGCGGGGCACTAGATCCAAGACCTTTTTACCAGATAACTCACTTATCGCATGTTCACTGAACATGATTCAGTTCCGACATCCTTGCCATCAACGTATCACTGTGTAATTTTCCTGATTTTGATACTTTTCAACTTCACCTGAATGTGTTTCCTCCTTTTCTTGTGATGCAGGGTTTTGATCCACAGGCCTTGATCGACGATATCAGGAAACTCAAACTAATAGTAAAAGCACATGAACGACGCATTAAAACGTTAGAGGAACGAGTATCACAATACGAGGCTTTATCATCGGAGGAAGAGAACGGAGAAAAATGCTAAAACGTATATATATATATATATATGTGTATTTCCCTGTGTTTGTTGAGCTTTATATACTCCTACTCTTTTGGATTGTGCACGTTTCACTAACCCGGCACCTCATTCTGATGGGCACCTGTTTGGTGGTGGCAGTTAACCTTTGTTGCTTTATAATTAGATAGAGCTTCTATTTCAGCTGCCAGGGGAGACAATCTTAGCTGATTTTACCTTATATACACATCTTTGTACTTCTGTAAACATACTTATTTCAGCAATAGTTTTATATTTACTAGCGCTACCTTTGAAGCGCTAATTCATGTACAGCGCTAAATTTTGAGGAAGGGTATTTTTGGTATTGAACCACTGCTTTGTTTTAATTCATATCTGTGCTAATCAGTTTTTTACATTCGTGCTAAATTTGACTATGGTAAAATAAGAATGTTTACAGTATAATTCGCCTGTTTTATATACACATCATGGATAGTATTATGTATCGTTTGTTTGTTAATGCTGGGGTTGGTAAACTATCATATATATATATATATACTTTTGTATATCTAAAATCAATAACTTACATAGATATACCTTATAAATTTTTTAACTGAATATCTACATATGGAACATATATAGGTTTTAACTGAATATTTTGTAAATATTTAATAAATGTTTTATCATCTGTATCTTGGCCTATCTACTCTTGGGCGTGTTTACTACCGTGTAAAACTTTCACCAATGTGGTGGAGTGTGCTGTCTGTGTTAGAATGTTTCAGTGGGATAGCACTATAAAATGGACAAGAGTTTCCACTGAACATTGCAAAGCGACACAGCACCAATATCCCACAGCGTTCTAAAACATACAGACATTCACATGTGCAACATACTACATAGGGGTCAGAGGTCATTTCTGAATGACCCTGACTGTTAAAGGGGCATAACACCCAACCAATTATAATATATGCAGTATTCATTTACTCCAGAATCCGCATTTAGGCTTTTCTAAATCAAAGACCAGTCTTTTATCAAATCCTGAACTTAAAGATGGAGCTGCATGATAGCTACAGGGATCAGTTACTTCTGTGACAAGTTAAATAATTAATCTTTTGAATTTGGTGTTTTTGGTGTTTCCCATTTCCCATTGTCATCGTTCATCAAAAAAAAAGTGTAACCTTTGTAATTTAGTATTGTTGATCCTCATTTGCCATTGTTTTGTAATCTAGTGGTTTATGTTGTAGAATATTGCTAGCAGTGCTAATCAATTAGAGCTTAACTGTTAGGGTGTTAACCTGTACAGTTAGTGATGATAACAGGATGTAGTTAGGTTGTTAACCTGCACAGTTAGTGGTGATAACAGGGTGTAGTTAGGGTGTTAACCTGCACAGTTAGTGATGATAACAGGATGTAGTTAGGGTGTTAACCTGTACAGTTAGTGATGATAACAGGGTGTAGTTAGGATGTTAACCTGTACAGTTAGTGATGATAACAGGGTGTAGTTAGGGTGTTAACCTGCACAGTTAGTGATGATAACAGGGTGTAGTTAGGGTGTTAACCTGCACAGTTAGTGATGATAACAGGGTGTAGTTAGGGTGTTAACCTGCACAGTTAGTTATGATAACAGGTGTAGTTAGGGTGTTAACCTGTACAGTTAGTGATGATAACAGGGTGTAGTTAGGGTGTTAACCTGCACATATAGTGATGATAACAGGGTGAAGTTAGGATGTTACCCTGTACAGTTAGTGATGATAACAGGACGTAGTTAGGGTGTTAACCTGTACAGTTAGTGATGATAACAGGGTGTAGTTAGGGTGTTAACCTGTACAGTTAGTGATGATAACAGGGTGTAGTTAGGGTGTTAACCTGTACAGTTAGTGATGATAACATAATGTAGTTAGGGTGTTAACTTGCACAGTTAGTGATGATAACAGGATGTAGTTAGGGTGTTAACTTGCACAGTTAGTGATGATAACAGGGTGTAGTTAGGGTGTTAACCTGCACAGTTAGTGATGATAACATAATGTAGTTAGGGTGTTAACCTGTACAGTTAGTGGTGATAACAGAGTGTAGTTAGGGTGTTAACCTGTACAGTTAGTGATGATAACAGGGTGTAGTTAGGGTGTTAACCTGCACAGTTAGTGATGATAACATAATGTAGTTAGGGTGTTAACTTGCACAGTTAGTGGTGATGATTACAAGGTGTTGGTACTTATACAATCTATCGATTTGTTATTAATACACTTTAATAGGATTTGGACTCCATTGTTAGCATATTTTAAAAGTTATTAAATTTCAAATAAGATCTTTTATCTGAACTAAGTTATAATTGATGTAAAAATCCAGGAATAATCTGAAGATAAATGATCTTGATTGGTTCATTTGTAAATTCTGAAAGGTTG
Source organism: Argopecten irradians irradians (assembly GCA_004382745.1). Lineage (NCBI taxonomy): Eukaryota > Metazoa > Mollusca > Bivalvia > Pectinida > Pectinidae > Argopecten > Argopecten irradians. Next base: position 1,128,095 of record SAYR01019970.1, read on the forward strand.
TTCAAACTTAATTAAAGCTTGTTTAACAAAAGGTTGAATATTCTGAAAGGTTGTTCAAACTCAATTACAGCTTGTCAAACAAAGGTTGATGTTATATTAATTCCCTTACTCTGTGTTTTTCAGGAGAAGCTGCTAGGATTGATTAAAGATCTCCAAGACAAGGTGGAATTACAGAATGGTGTAATCAGTAAGCTAGAACAGAAAGTGGCAGCTCTGGAGAAAAGTGCTCCGTAGGCCAGTCTTGCTGTCACACCGTCAATATATGCAAGGATATACGAACTGATCAAAGTGCTGATTTCTCCTACGTAGCCTGTGGAGCTGTAGATGTATTAACAAATGTATGAACTATTAGTAGACTTTATATGTTTCATTTGTAGACCATTAATTTTTTCCAATGCTTGCGTTATTGCAAATATGTGATTTTGTAATGAATGTATGATAAGGAAGTTTGAATGGTGATTGAATGCCATACAAACTCTAGTGTTGGATGATGTGTAGGTTACATGACATGCTTGATTGAGTCTGATTGCTACAGACCGGTTAGTCTGGCGCTACAGTCCCGGTCACATGACATGCTTGATTGAGTCTGATTGCTACACCAGAGACATGACATGCTTGATTGAGTCTGATTGCTACAGACCAGTTACATGGCATGCTTGATTGAGTCTGATCGCTACAGACCAATCCTATGACATGCTTGATTGAGTCTGATTGCTACAGACCCGATCAAATGACATGCTTGATTGAGTCTGATCGCTACAGACCCGGTAACATGACATGCTTGATTGAGTTTGATTGCTACACACCATCTCTTGGTATTGATGCTTGATATGTTTTATAGCTGGTGTTTAAAGCTTTTGTAGCATATGTTGATTTTAAAATAATTTCCTACACAAGCCAATGGAATTCCAAGGATGCAGGCATTCGAAAATATGCTTGTAATCTATACAGTGTTTATACTACAGATTCCAGCAAGTTATATATATCTAAGCAATTTAAATTGTAACAATTTGTGATAAATGCAGGACATTTGATCAGGAGGGACCATGGAAATGATGATGAACTAAGAAAAATTTGATGTGATAAAGTGTGTTTTTTTCCCTCCCTGAACACAAAAACAAAACAATCATGTCTTTATCAGCTAGGATTAAAATTTTTACTTTTTTATTATAATTATATATTTCCCTATATTTCCCTATGCTGCTGAAATCCAGATTATTTTTCGATTTTTCTCCTTAAAATTTCTTATTATCAAATTATTTTTCTGTTGACATTATATATAGTGCACAATGAATGGTCACTTCACCGACCTCCTAGTAACAATAGTATACAAAAACTGCTGGAGATTAGTTGATCCTTAACCAATTATATATACTGGTCAATATCAATATTGGAACTATTCCATTATGTAAGTAAACAATGCTTGATGTTTTTGTACATATTAAATTAAGCTGTATTTTTCGTGAAGTTCCATTTTTGTTTTTGATATTGCCACTTTTTTTGTTGGCTGTTGTTAAGAATTTTTTTGTCCTTTATTTGACAGGAGTCTAACAAATCTGTTTACTACAAACCTATCTAGCTCTTCCAAACATGATGAATTAGCAGTCTGTTATTCATGAATACTTGATTCACATTCCATTATTCATGAATACTTGATTCACATTCTGTTATTATTCAAATTCTATTAGTCATGAATACTTGATTCAAATTCTGTTATTCATGAATACTTGATTCACATTCTGTTATTTATGAATACTTAATTCAAATTCTATTAGTCATGAATACTTAATTCAAATTCTGTTATTTATGATTACTTAATTCAAATTCTATTATTCATGAATACTTGATTCAAATTCTGTTATTCATGAATTCTTTACCAACAAGTTTAATTTTGGAGAAAACATTGAAATAAGATATTTTATGTAAATTAACTCATTCACCCCTGAAGATACATTTAGACTCTTCTAAATCAAAGACTAGACCAGTCCATTATGAAATTTAAGGGGTTAATGAGTTAAAACTTCATTTCATTTTAGCTTAATTATTCAATTTAAGAGAATATTTTTATAACACACCGTCAATAACAGAGACAATATCCATTAGACAAAAAAAATATTCTGAAAAGAGGAAAAATAGAGTAATGCATTCAACACTCCTGTCAAATGATGCAAACTTGAGCTTGTAATTTTATTTCCATGTAATATGTTTGTAGACCGTTTACACACTGTGCTATCATCAGATGTAATTCCACAATGAGCCGTTTTAACGAATTACAAGCAATATTTAGTTACGGGCAATATGCTGATAATGTTGAAAAATTTTGCTATGTGTATATTTCCACGAGGTGTATATTTGTATATTTTGAAGCTTTGTATATTTATCGCTAATAACTTGATTATCATTATGTATACCATGCAAGTACATGTCTAGAACTATTTCCAGAATTGTTTAATTATTATGCATCTGTATTAATCTTATTGAATTGTTTATATTCATGTCATTTTAAAGACGCTACACCACTGAAGAATGGTAATTGGTATCTAATGAAAAGAGAAGCAGACAAATTAGGATTTTTCTTCAGTAACAAAAAATTACTAACTTTACACTTACCATCATTGAAAAGTTTGAGTCTCTTTAATTATTTTATTTTAGAATGAAAATATTTGAAATAAAAACTTAATTATATAACATCCTGGAAAAAATCCATGACACTATGCCCAATGTGGAATGAGGTACCGATTTTGCAAATAACGAAAGCAAAAATTATTTTACATATATGTATTTGTTAATTAGACAATCATCAATGAAGTACAATTTCAACGGGAAATTAAAATTAAGCCTTTGGATCAACAAAGATACATCGTGTTTAAGTGACAAGGCATATCAAAGAAACACAATTTAACAAAGAATGACAATTTATTCATTATTACTCGTGCTATATCTGAGCTCAAATTCACAATGTGTTAATTAGACACACATATATATTATCATATTGTCCAAATGACAAAAATTGTTTATGCTCTGTCAGTGGTGAAGCATCTTTAAGAATTTAAGTTGAGGTAGGATTTAGCAGTTGTCATTAAATTCAAAATTAAAGACGCCATTCATTAACAACAACCAAAACTCCACAAACTTTTGAAACAGGGCAAAATTGAGTTAAATTGTTACAAAAACTGTCTGGAACATTTCAAATCAAGATGTGTACTTGTAGCTTCTAGTCTGTGGCTTACAACTGTCCAACACTATATGGGGTCTGTGTATAGAGATGTATTCTGTATTCACATATTATAGAGTTATCTCCCTGCATATTACAGAATTATCTCCCTTGCAGGTAGGTATTCATGGTGATATCAGAGTTATCTCCCTCCATATTACAGAATCGTCTCCCTTGCAGGGTGGTATTGATGGTGACATCACTGATTTTTGAGTAAAAAGTATTGTGTTCAAGCCAATACATACCCATAAGGGGAAGTAACTCCGTAATATACAAATACAGAATACTTTTAGCTTATAAGAGCGTCTGTAGTTGAATGAAGTGGTGCTGATAGTATATGAGAGAGAAGTGTCCTTAACCTGTATCACCAAGGCTGAGAGATCCATCGGTTATTATGATATAAAACCCAGTGTCACAAACATTCCTTAACTTTAAGGGATTCTTAACTTAAAAATCTCCATAGGAAAACATAACAGATTTTAAGGAAGGCTCCTTAACTAAACATGGTTTCCTTAACTTCTGTAATGCTCTCCTATGGAGAATTTATGCTCTCCTATGGAGAATTTAAAGTTAGACTTCTTTCAAGTTGAGGAATATTTGTGAAATTTGGTCAAGGCAATTTAAATTTCATCATCTCGGCGGACAATAGATAATCATTATTGATTCTCATGTAGAATTTATCAGTGTTGGATAAAAAAAAAGAGGTAATAATTTTTCAGTTGAAGAGGAAAATGTCCTGAAATGGCTCATGCATATTACTGGAGATTCTGCTATATCATATAGGCATTTGATGTACAGTTGATAATAACAATGCCAAGTACATTTATTATTATAGCACTAACAATGTTATATAAAGGGCATCTAATGTACAGTTGGTGATAATGCAAGATGCTAGAATAACACTAACAATGCTATTGAAACAGGGCGAGAGTAGTGTGCAGTCGGCTGGGCTCGAACCCACAAGTCACTTTATGTACTGTAGATAATGATCCAGTATCAAGTTAGCACTTACAATGCTATATACAAGTCATTGTGGAGATAAATTAATAAAGATAACACTATGGCCACAAATCGTCATTATCGACGGCCTGGCCGATGAAGAAAAACGGGGTTTTGCTCTCCTGTAGTTCGTACAAGTGAAGCTGGGGACAATATTTCTCTCGTTAACGACTTTCTTATATTTGATGTTATTTTTACAATGAAGAAACATTTACTGTTTTGAAAAAAAATTTAATCAAATTTTCTATGTTCAATTTGAATACCTCAGATAATTAATTTATATAATTGTATCGCTGATAATTATTTAGTATCTTATTTCAGTGTGTTATTACACCTTTAGCATTACCATGCTGGCCCTGGCACACAGTGACAGTTTATATACAGACTTGAGGAATATAATTGTTTGTATATACTGATGATCAGTTAAATATTTAATTACAGAAAGGTATATATACAATAAATATATCTGTCGAAAATGCTCTTTTCAATATTAAAATACAACAAACTGGACATGTTTTAATTTGTTTTAATTTGTTTTAATTCCAATTCATTCAGTGCAAGCAAGATCATAAATAAAGTGGCAAGGTTGCATAAAAATACTGCAATTGACAGCAATACGTTAACCAACTTCCGTTCACATGTGAATTATTTTCGTGAATCTCGTAATCCAAGAATATTCGTTGAAGTTTATCTCTACAAATTTATATCTACATGACATATATTGATTTTTAAAGGGACAATTCATTGTAAGAGTACGTACATTGGTCATTAAAATTGCACATGTTTCGGAAACAAACCAGTTCTAATAGAAATTAGATAAGTTTACTGTGATATGCTAGAAAAGTCCACTAGTGAAATGTAAGTGAAATGTTCAAACTCGCTTACAGTCAGCCATTACACATAGTGGTCGGATGTCTTGTATGCTGAATCCCGGCCCTTGCCAGTGTAGTAAAGAAATTTTTGTGTCTAGAACTACTGAATTTGCTCTTACAGTAGTATGTTTACCTTACTAGATGCATGTTCTTGTCTAAAAATAATTTCATTAACTCCTCAGTGGTTATGTATTGCATTTGTTTAATGTGCATGACTTTGGCTAGGGTATGGGTACAACGTACATGTTGTGCCTGCTTAATTGTATTGATCAACGATTTGGAATTTCAACAGTATCAATCAAAATACTTAACAATGTTGTGAAATTTGTCAATATTTCTTGTTATATGTTTCATAATGAATATAGAACAATATATTTATGTCATAGTTTGCTTCGGGGTTATGTAACAAAATTAACCTCACTGAATTGTCCCTTTGAATATACAAAGTCCATTTCATGACGATGTTGGGGAATGGAAATCATAAAATAAGTAGTCGTGAGAGAAAGTTGGTTTGAAGTATACTTCTTAGCTCAAAGAACAAGCCTTCAGTGATTTCTTATAAGATCACATTATGTGATAAGAAATAGGATAAGGAATATTAAGACCCATTACTGTTGAACTTCGTGAGGAATCTTGCCAAGAGAGCTACAAATTTCTGACGTCACTTGGTTGGCCATGGCTGTCAGATACCTGGGTTTATGTTTGATCCTACAGGAAGTCTGAAAGAAAAACACAATATCCTTGAAATTGATCTTCTATAGCTGAAATATATCATACAACTCGAGATAGCATATAAAGTTCAGTTATAACATGAGATCCCAGAGGGATTTTTGCCTCCACCAATACAAGGATTTATCTATGTCTGACATTTGAAAGATCTTTTCTCTACTTTTCAAACTTCAAATATCAAAATACAAGATGGCGGCCTGTCGGCTATCTTGTTCACTGATCGGTCCTAAAATGCAATATGCACAACTAGGACCCTATGGGAACATACTTATGAAATTTGAGAAATATCCCTTCAGTATTTTCTGAAAAATAGCAGTAACAAACTTCAATCGAAATCCAAGATGGCAGCCATCTTGTTGACTAATTGGACTGAAAATGTAAATGGGTCCAATTTGCGCAACTGCCCCCTGGTAGTGCATATTTAAGACATAAGAGAGTCAATTAGAATTTCTGTTTATGATCCCAAGTAATGTCATAATGAAAACAAGGCTATTCATTTCAATAACTTTTAAGTCCTTAAACCCATCATCATGTTTCAGGCCCAACATCAGGTCTTTAGACCTCCTGATTAATGTTGTTTAAAGATTTTAGCCTATTTGATTCCTGTGACCTTGAATGAAGGTCAAGTTCATTCATTTGAACAAACAAACTTGGTACATGTGGACCTTCATCAAAGAATGTTATAGGGCCAATTTCAGGACTCTAAGTCTTCCCCCTTCAACAAAGAAGTTATTTAATGGTAAAGTTAACCTTGGACGCCAGATAGCACAGCAGTACCATCAGTACTTTGATAATAAGATCCAAATGCCTCAAGCAGTTCTTTTCTATGTTCAACATCTAATGTGAACAGCAGTACCATCAGTACTTTGATAATAAGATCTTTCTCACCAAGACAACTGCCTCGAGGAGTTCTTTTCTATGTTCAACATCTAATGTGAACATCAGTACCATCGGTACTTTGATAATAAGATCTTTCTCACCAAGACAACGTTGAATCCTTCTGCCTCAAGCAGTTCTCTTCTGTGTTCAACATCTAATGTGAATCCTTCAGCAATTGGATGGAAATTCATTTTGTCAAGGCAAAGAATAGCAAATCTGAAATAGTAAAGTTATATGAACAATAATTTAATGTATCTACAACATGCTTATGTGTATAGATTACAACAATCTGTTTGTAAACATTCCAGTTTGTGTGTGGCTCCATACTTCAGGAGTTACTATCACTTTTGTTAAACATCCCCACTGAATCATATCGTAGTAAAATTGAAGGCTTTGTGTGCGACAATAGATGAGACAGCATGTTTTGTTCTTTGATGAACACTAATGCTTTTAAGTTGGGCGTTTCTCTCTGTAATTTTCAAAAGAAGTTTCTGTAGGTCATGTGTGATTAGTCAGTTTTACTATGATATAGTCCAGGGGTGGATATTACGACAGTGATAGTAACCCTTGGAATATTGAACATACAAGTTTCAATATCTGTATAACACATTTGATAAATCATTTTATTTTGTACATCTGTGTTTTACCTGTTGTTTCTCCTGTCCGTAATCAATATTTTCACTATCTCAATATTTCTGCATGAATTGAAGTTTATTAGGAAAAATCTATGTACCTTACAGTACTAAACAATACATAGATAGTACAGCAACATAAGAACCACAGTAAACTGTTACATGAGCAATAACTTAATTACCCCTAAAGATCCATTTAGACTCTTCTAAATCAAAGACCAGACCAGTCCATTATGAAATTTCGGGGGTGAATGAGTTATGTATCAGACTTACTTTTTGTAGTGATTTCCGTTTATAGGTGAATGTTCCATAACATCAAGGTTTTCATCAAAATACACAGCCACATCTGTTCCCAGACAAAAAAAAAAAAACAGAATTAAAAAGAGGCATCATAAAAAGAGACAATGAAAAACAGTAAAATATGGAAATAACGAACTGCTGGGGACCAACAAAATCACTTTGGTTATTCTTATAACCACAAATTTCTTGTAAGTGTGTTCGTTATAAACATGTTCTGCTGTATACATTTACTTTCAGTTAAAAATATTGTTCAAAGTTTATTACATAGAAAACTATCCTAAATATGAAAGCCAGTAACACTGATGAGGAATGGCTGACGGCTACTATCATTCTAAGATAAAATTTGATAAGATGTGTCACTTTATATATAGAAAGTACCTGAAACTGCTTAATATGGTTTAATATCCAGAGAACAACTATTCTGTCTTTGCATTTGCAGAGTGGCGTCCCTTGAAGGTACATGTAGGCATCCATTGCGAAATCATCTTTTTGTGAATGATTTTGAGTCATTTTCGCTACACTCACAAACATGACATCATGATCATTACCTACCTACAAGGGCAGATAACTTTGTAAAATGAAATTACAGAATTGGTGATTGAGATAATATGAATTTTTATCTTTCTATACTTCATAATTTACCTGTGTAGAGACCTTTAGGCGTGATGTGATTGAGGTATATGAAATCTGTCCCTCCAAACTCCTTGGCCAGAGTATCCCATAGACATTGCTTATACAGGTAGATAAATACCAGCTGCTGGTCAGAATCCAAATCTGATTTAGAACCTGAAAAGTTTGAAACAGTTTTAATACAAGAATTCTACAGAAGTGGATGTGTCGCCTGCACAGCATCACAAAAAATAGTTATTTACAGTTGAAAATATTGTTAATACTGTGAAATCATTTATTT
>SAYR01019970.1:1136639-1153174 GCA_004382745.1 Argopecten irradians irradians
GAGGTACCGATTTTGCAAATAAGAAAGCAAAATTATTTTACATATATGTATTTGTTTTGTCATCATGAGACATTTCAACGGAAATTAAAATTAAGCTTTTGGATCAATCAAAGATACATGCGTGTTTAAGTGACAAGGCATATCAAAGAACACAATTTAACAAAGAATGACAATTTATTCATTATTACTCGTTGGCTATATCTGAGCTCAAATTCACAATGTGTTAATTAAGACACACATATATATTATCATATTGTCCAATGAACAAAAATTGTTTATGCTCTGTCAGTGGTGAAGCATCTTTTAAGAAATTTAAGTTGAAGGTAGGATTTAAGCAGTTGTCATTAAATTCAAAATTAAAGACGCCATTCATTACACAACAACCAAAACTCCACAAACTTTTGAACAGGGGCAAAATTGAGTTAAATTGTTACAAAAACTGTCTGGAACATTTCAAATCAGATGTGTACTTGTAGCTTCTAGTCTGTGGCTTACAACTGTCCAACACTATATGGGGTCTGTGTATAGAGATGTATTCTGTATTTTACATATTATAGAATTATCTCCCTTGCAGGTAGTTATTCATGGTGATATCAGAGTTATCTCCCTCCATAATTACAGAATTATCTCCCTTGCAGGGTGTATTGATGTGACATCACTGTTTTTGAGTAAAAAAGTATTGGGTTTCAAGCCAATCATACCCATAAGGGAAGTAACTCCGTAATATACAAATACAGAATATTTATATAGCTTATAAGAGGCGTATGTATATGATAGATGTGGTGCTGATAGTATATGAGAAGAGAAGTGTCCTTAACCTGTATCACAGGCTAGAGATCCATCGGTTATTATGATATAAAACCCAGTGTCACAAACATTCCTTAACTTTAAGGGATTCTTAACTTAAAAATCTCCATAGGAAACATTACAGATTTTTAAGGAAGGCTCCTTAACTAAAGAGTGGGTTTCCTAAACTTCTGTATGCTCTCTCTATGGAGATTTATTGCTCTCATCTATGGAGAATTTAAAGTTAGACTTCTTTCAAGTTGAGGAATATTTGTGAAATTTGGTCAAAGAATTTTAAATTTCATCATTCTCCGGCGGGACAATAGATTCATCATTATTGATTCTCATGTAGAATTTATCATGTTTGGATATAAAAAAAAGAGGTAATAATTTTTCAGTTGAAGAGGAAATGTCCTGAAATGGCTCATGCACTATTACTGGAGATTCTGGCTATATCATATAGGATTTGATGTACAGTTGATAATAACAATTGCCAAGTACATTTATTATTATAGCACTAACAATGTTATATAAAGGGCATCTAATGTACAGTTGGTGATAATGCAAGATGCTAGAATAACACTAACAATGCTATTGAAACAGGGCGAGAGTAGTGTGCAGTCGGCTGGGCTCGAACCCAACAAGTCACTTTATGTACTGTAGATAATGATCCAGTATCAAGTTAGCACTTACAATGCTATATACAAGTCATTGTGGAGAATAATTAATAAAGATAACACTATGGCCACAAATCGTCATTATCGACGGCTCTGGCCGATGAAGAAAAACGGTTTTTGCTCTCCTGTAGTTCGTACAAAGTGAAGCTGGGGAACAATATTCTCTCTCGTTAACGACTTTCTTATTTTGATGTTATTTTTACAATGAAGAAACATTTATCTGTTTTGGAAAAAAATTTAATCAAATTTCTATGTTCAATTTGAATACCTCAGATAATTAATTTATATAATTGTATCGCTGATAATTATTTAGTATCTTATTTTCAGTGTGTTATTACACCTTTAGCATTAATGTGGGCTCGGCACACACAGTGACAGTTTATATACAAGACTTGAGGAATATAATTGTTTGTATATACTGATGATCAGTTAAATATTTAATTACGAAAGGTATATATACAATAAATATATCTGTCGAAAATGCTCTTTTCATATATTAAAAATACAACAAACTGGACATGTTTTAATTTGTTTTAATTTGTTTTAATTCCAATTCATTCAGTGCAAGCAAGATCATAAATAAAGTGGCAAGGTTGCATAAAAATACTGCAATTGACAGCAATACGTTAACCAACTTCGTCGTCACATGTGAATTATTTTCGTGAATCTCGTAATCCAAGAATATTCGTTGAAGTTTATCTCTAACAAATTTATATCTACATGACATATATTGATTTTTAAAGGGACAATTCATTGTAAGAGTACGTACATTGGTCATTAGAATTGCACATGTTTCGGAAACAAAACTCAGTCTCTAATAGTATTACTGTGATATGTATGTATAAAGTCCAATGTAGTGAAATGTACTTTTGTGATATGTTCCAACTCGCTTACTGTCCGTCATTACACATAGTGGTCAGGTGTCTTGTATGCTGAATGCTGGCCCTTGCCCTTTAGTGATTTCTTAGATCACATTATGTGATAAGAAATAGGAAAACGGAATATTAAGAACCCATTACTGTTGAACTGCGTTAGGAATCTTGCCAAGAGAGGTACAAATTTCGGACATCACTTGGTTGGCCATGACTGTCAGATACCTGGGTTTATGTTTGATCTTACAGGAAGTCTGAAAGAAAAACGTCACAATATCCTTAGAATTGATCTTCTATAGCTGAATTATATCGTCCTACTCAAGATAGCATATATAAAGTTCAGTTATAACAGAGGGATTTTTGCCCCCACCAAGAATCGATCTATGTCTGACAATTGAAAGATCTTTTCTCTACTTTTCAAACTTCAAATATCAAAATCCAAGATGGCGGCCTGTCGGCTATCTTGTTCACTGATCGGTCCTAAAATGCAATATGCACAACTAGGGCCCTATGGGAACATACATATGAAATTTGAGAACTATCCCTTCAATATTTTCTGAGAAATAGCAGTAACAAACTTTAACAATCGAAATCCATGATGGCGGCCATCTTGTTGACTAATTGGTCTGAAAATGTAAATGGGTCCAATTTGCGCAACTGCCCTCTGGTAGTGCATATCTAAGACATATGATAGTCAATTAGAATTTCTGTTTATGATCCCAAGTAATGTCAGCATGAAAACAAGGCTGTTAATTTGAATAACTTTTTAAGTCCTCAAACCCATCATCATGTTTCAGGCCCAACATCAGGTCTTTAGACCTCCTGATTTAATGTTGTTTATAAGATTTTAGCCTATATATTACCATGTGACCTTTGAATGGTCAAGTTCATTCATTTGAACAAAACAAATTGGTACACTGTGGACCTTCATCAAAGAATGTTAATAGGGCTCAATGTTAAGACTCAAAGTCTTTCACCTTCAACAAGAAGTTTTTAATGTAAATGTACCTTGGACGCCAGATAGCACAGCAGTACCATCAGTACTTTGATAATAAGATCTTTCTCACCAAAACAACTGCCTCAAGCAGTTCTTTTCTATGTTCAAAATCTAATATGAACAGCAGTACCATCAGTACTTTGATAATAAAATCTTTCTCACCAAGACAACGTTGAATCCTTCCTGCCTCAAGCAGTTCTCTTCTGTGTTCACAACTCTTCTGTGTTCAACATCTAATGTGAATCCTTCAGCAATTGGATGGAAATTCATTTTGTCAAGGCAAAGAATAGCAAATCTGAAATAGTAAAGTTATATGAACAATAATTTAATGTATCTACAACATGCTTATGTGTATAGATTACAACAATCTGTTTGTAAACATTCAAGTTTGTGTGTGGCTTTTGGTCCCTTTTGATATCATCACTGAATCATGTCATAGTAAAACTGAAGGCTCTGTGTGTGACAATAGATGAGACAGCATGTTTTGTTCTTTGATGAACAACAAAAGAAACTAATGCTTTTAAGTTGGGCACCTCTCTCTTCTAAATCAAAGATTAGATCAGTCCATTATGAAATTTCAGGGGTGAATGAGTTATTTATCAGACTTACTTTTTGTAGTGATTTCCGTTTACAGGTGAATGTTCCATAACATCAAGGTTTTCATCAAAATACACAGCCACATCTGTTCCCGGCAAATAACACAGAATTAAAAAGAGGCATCATAACAAGATACAATGAAAAACAGTAAAATATGGAAATAACGAACTGCTGGGGACCAACAAAATGACTTATTCTTATAACCACAAATTTCTTGTAAGTGTGTTCGTTATAAACACGTTTTACTTAACTATATACATTTACTTTCAGTTAAAAATATTGTTCAAAGTTTATTACATAGAAAACTATCCTCAATATGAAAGCCAGTAACACTGATGTGGATTAATTGGCTGACGGCTACTATCAGTCTAAGATAAAATTTGATAAGATGTGTCACTTTATATACAGAAAGTACCAGAAACTGCTTAATATGGTTTAATATCCAGAGAACAACTATTCTGTCTTTGCATTTGCAGAGTGGTCTCCCTTGAAGGTACATGTAGGCACCCATTGTGACATCATCATTTTGTGAATGATTTTGAGTCATTTTCACTACACTCACAAACATGACATCGTGATCATTACCTCGTACAAGGGCAGATAACTCTGTAAAATGCAAATACAGAATTGGTGATTGAGATAATATGAAATCTTATCTTTCTATACTTCATAATTTACCTGTTTGGAGACCTTTAGGCGTGATGTGATTGAGGTATATGAAATCTGTCCCTCCAAACTCCTTGGCCAGAGTGTCTTGTAGACATTGCTTATAAAGGTAGATAAATACCAGGTGCTGGTCAGAATCCACAGCTGATTTAGAAACTGAAAAGTTGGAAGCAGTTTTAATAAAATAAAACAATTTACAATAAAACAATAGAAAAATATAATTTAGAATGCTTCCATAGTAATTATTTTATTATATAATCATTGTAAAATTATAGTTGTTATATTGCATGTAAAATCATAGTTAAAATAATTGTAACTAACTTTATTATTAATCATACAAAAATGTAAATTTTCATAATAATCATACATAGTTAAAGTTTACTGTTATATAAATCACACATAAGAATAAGTAATTTTATTAACAAGAAATCATTAAAAGGCAAAAATTGAAGCATGAAATACTGACATAGTTTATGTAAGCCCATTAGACCTTTTGTTAACTGGTTTACTGTATGTAGGCCCATTGGGCCTTTTGTTACACGGTTTATGTATGCCAATCAGACCTTTTTTTACCTGGTTGCTGTGGGTACGAATCCACTGGTTCCGGCTGACTGACCACACCATACTCTGGATACTTGAGGCACACAGCTCGGTTTAGCCTGGCAGCATTTTTCATCAGCTTCACATACTGATTGTACGACAAATCTGTAACAAGAGGGGCATGAACTGTCACTTGGGTTCTGGTACACTATAGATACATGTTTAAGAAGCTCCATTGATCATGAATGGTATTTTTTTCTCTATCAAAAACAGGACCAGACGAATTAATATTTTTCTTCAGTTACAAAAGTTACTTACTTAACACCATTACCATCATTGAAAAATTTGAGCTTCTTATTTTACTTCAAGATAAATATATTAAAAATGAATAATTGCTTCCCCAACAAATCCATGGCATTTTTCCCTACATGGAATGAAGTACTGATTTTGCATTCACCAAAAGCAAAATTATTTTTTTTTTTTTTTTTTTTTTTTTTATAAATTTTCATTTTTTGTCAAACAATATATCTATTTTACATTAATTACATAAACATGAAATATTAATATAGTTATCTTCCATGCATATCTTTCACACTGCCATTCTTTGATTCATCGGTATGATTACTTTGTTTGAGTTTTTTGATAAGTATCCTATATTAGGTCCCTGTACTTTACAATACCTTGTGTGTTCTTTGTGAGTTGGAACGACGGCTCGAACACTTTGGTGAGGATACTGCGAGGATACATCTTAAACTGCGACAGGCAGCTGAGAATCTCCAACAACACTGACGGATCTATGGTGTCGACTGACTCTCGATGGAGGAAGTCTAACGTTGTCTGAATAAACATATCTGTGTTTGGAGTGACTCGCCCAACCCTCACAAGGATCTGAAGAACATCTCTGAAGTGATGTGCTGCCATTTTGGTGTGGTTGCTAATGGCCTGATTCAAAAGCCCGTGGTACAGGAGTGGGAGAGCCGTGCACGGCAGCAGACGAACCATCAGGCATGCTACCTCAAATTCCTCAATGTCCAGTTCTCTCTGACACAAAAACGTCAAAGTATTCAGAATATCTTTATCAAAAGCTCCAGTTGGATTGTTTAAATTTTGGAACTGTTTTTGCAGTCGATAGCTTGGCATTCCATGTAGTTTTATAGACGTATTAGAATGTCTGTTACCGGAGCCTATGAGAAAAATCTGGCGCATGTCTTTTTGTGCCTGTAACTGTTTCCTTCCTTCCGCGCAGAGTAGATTACTTAAGCTATTCACAAAATTGTAGTGATATCTATCAAATAGTCCAAGAGTTGCAAAATCCATCAGTTTCTTAACATCATGGAGGCTGCTGTGTTTAATCATTTTTTCATTCATGAATTTCTGTATGATGTTTTGATTAATATCCTTTTCTAAAACCAAAATTAGCAGACGCCTCAATTTATCAGATGAAGACAAGAAAGGGTTTGTCAACAATTCTGATTTGCATTTGTGTAAAAAGCTCCTTCTAGAATCAGTTGGCAATATACTCATAGATACAATGTCGTATATTTCTTGAAACAAAACATCTAAGTTAACATCTTGCAATATATTTAAATCAAGAACAGACCGTCTCAAAGCTTGCTTTGCTAAAACAAACTTGTTATCAAGAAGCAGATCCGATAAGGCATTTGAATGTTTCAAGAAGAGAATCATTTCCACAGGAACAGACTCTTCTTTTTTATTATCCTTTAAATATTCCAATGTTAAGTTTAGGAGACGGTCTCTACTTTCTTTAGAAAGTTTCATCCATGAAAGGTTAGCAAGTTGCTGAAGCTCCAAGATTTCATATGATGAAAGGCTTGATGTTTCCATTAACACACGTTCTGTCCGAGATTGAATCCTTTCCAAAAATGATTTTGCCAAAATCTCCATTTGCTCTTCATCAGACATAGCCATGATAGCACAGAGCTGATGAACAGTCAATTGATCCATGTTTTTTAACATTATGTCTGTTATTTGTTTCAAAATCTTCTCGCATGTGACCTTGACCTTGAATTCAATGAAGGTCAGTCGATCATCACCTAGTGTTAATGGAGACAGGACCTCAAACAACGGCCTAACCAGATCCAGGTCATTCTCAATAATGGCTGCCTGTTCAAAGCAGACGGAGGATATTTGAGACAACAAATAATTTAAGTCATCATCGTCTAGCTGCTGTAACAGACCCTGGCGGGTGAACTGACTCAGTGTTTGGATAAACTGCTGTGGATCTCCATCAAATTTCACGAGGTCATTCTTGAGAATGTATCGAAGTTGAGGGAGAATTTCATTTGCAATCAAAATGTGGCTGCAATTGTAGCTCACTATCGTAGATAAATATTGTCCAAGTGAAATAAAATCTAGTGATTTCCATTCGCTCTGTATCTTAAGAAAAAGCTTGGTCATAAGAGGATGTGATTTTGTTAGGCCGATGTGAGTGAAATCCAGGAAGGCTGAAGTCACCTCATCTGTTGTCAAGTGCCATAAAGAATCTTTTGTGTGTTCAACCAAACATTCTAAGTCAGGCAAACTCTCCTTGCAGGGTTCAATTTTTTCCAATATATCAAAATGTTGTTGTTTTGAGAATGCAACAGTTCTTGAATATGGATAAAGCCACGGATGTTCCCTGATCTGGTATTGATATACAGTTTCTGCGAGACTCGCTCGAGTGTTGTCCTGTGACACACTGTAATACACAGCTTGCTTTGTATCTAAACATCTCCCTACTGATTGTATGCGAGGAAGTGAACTTTGCGTCCAGATCTTCGTCAGTTGTCTCAATTTTGATAAATTCTGCATGACAACACTTTAATGGGTATGTCAAACTATAAAGTTTCTCGATTTGTTCTTCGTCTCTTAGAAATGTCAACAATCACATCTCAAATTGCCTGTCCATCCTGACTGTCCTATTCATAGCTGTTGATCTGAAAAAAAAAATAATAAAATGTTTCTATCAACAAAGATAACATAGGCATAACGTAAATTGGGATCTTTTGGCTTTTTTGGCGTTTGGCATGAAAGCGCCAAGATTCACCACAGCAATATTTGGCTATGAATTTATTTGTTTATATATAGCCATCAGTATATTTACATGCCATGTATTTCAGGTGTGTAAACACTAACTCTCTGGCTAATAACTTGATCACATAAACATACATTTCAGGTATGTGCTTTTTTTTGGAATCCCTTGATCAAATCAAGTTATGCATCAAAATTTACATGGCATAGGGAAACACGAAATTTAAATGTACCAGAATTTAATCACCCTATTTTGATACAACAAGAGGCCCATGGGCCTAAATGGTCATCTGACTATTAGTACAATACAACATATAGTTGTTTAAGATTTTAGCCTATTTGACCCCTGTGACCTTGATTGAAGATCAAGGTTATTCATTTGAACAAACTTGGTAGCCCTTCATCCAAGCATGTCACAGACCCAATATCAGGTCTTTAGGCCTTTTAATTATTCACAGAGTCTAAGCTTATAGCAGTTATAACAACCCTGGAATATCAAGGATGAGCAATGTAACCCACTGAAATAGGATGAATTAATTAGATTGGAATATTTGTGATTGAAACTTACAATATATATGTGGTGCCAAATTATTGTAATGATGTTTCAGTATCGTAGAGCATGTTCCTAACAGTCATACAACATGTTAATTACTTTTTCATATGGGCGCAGCCATATTGGATTTCTAAACAACAAAACGGATTCCGGAATTCTTACTTCATTTCGACGGATGAGATCGGAGTCATTGTTGTAACTTACAAATAGACACGAATATAGCTAAGAAAACCTGGTCACCATTAATATTGTTGTTTCTATCAAAAATGATACATACAAAGCACTTATTTTAATTATGATAATACTTATAAATTACCCTTGTTCGGACCCCTAAACACGAAATCGACGGATATGTTAAAAGGGGAACAACTCTAAGTTAATAGTGTAAAATATGCTGAAAACGAAAGAAGCATCGATATCGGCGACAATCTGATACGCAACGACTTATCCGAACAGCGCCTGGGTCCAGAGAGCGACTATGCGATTGATATATTGATATAATGTTATCATGTGTGTCCTAGTATTTACAATAGATTGTTATGATAAGATGACCCACATTGAAACCACAATACACACCGAACTGTCAAATCGTCCATGGGCTGCAGGGATCACTGATATAAAATGGACTCCAGGCCATGTAAACTGGACACTGATCGGGGAGGCAGAAAGTTTATCGGACTTTTAATTCTGTCTGGCGTTTTTCTGGTCTATTATTTTTACCAGGAGACATTTTCTACTCCTCAAGTTGTGCGATATTTCCCCAGGCGACCTGCCTCAGGCTCAGTTCTTAGGAAACTGCACTGGACGAGTGACACTACACCGAACATCTCACAGTCGTTAGGAGATGACGACGATGTGGAGGTAAACAAATAAAACAAATCAGCCCAATATCATAGATTTTTATAAATAACGTCATGTGCTCCAGATTGGTTTTATTGGGTCATGTAAGGACGTGCCAGGTTTGTTGGTGGATGAAAGCCAGAGTACCCGGAGTCAATCACCGACCAGTGGTTAGTACCTGGCAACTGTTTCAGGGCCACTTGGGATTTAAACTCGCGACCCAGAGGTGGAGGGTTGGTGGCAATATGTCCAGATATCTTAACCACTCTGCCACAGCAGCCACCAACATAACATGTGGTCCAAAAGTGACAATATTTTTTGTACATGTATTCTGAAGTCTGGATACTACATGTTTATATATATTAACATGTTTTTGATTTAATTTGTACACAAATTTATAATTTTTAAGTTTTGATGTAAGATGTACTAACTAATTGAATTTCAGGAAACTTTGTAACAATCAATTTGCCTAACATCTGTAAGTTACAATGATTTACACCAAAAACCTTGCTTAGATTGTAACTATCTGACTTGCAACACTTCAATTTATATGTAACTAGTTACCAATCAAAAAAAATTCTGCATTATTCAACAATCATAAAACAAATGATAAAGAAATACTTTTATAAACTGTGTAAATGTTGGATTTCCATTTAATGAAGCATTTATTTATCACATTTTCTTGACAGCATGTTATCCCAGTTTTTCTGATTAGAAACCAACCCCATTATATTAACATTTTCACTTCGCTCCGCCTCAAGGAAACTAGTAAACTCTGATCACTTCTGACCTCTGACCTGCATGAGAATACATTTTGACATTGTTTACATTTTGACCTAGTTTTACACCGCTTCAGTTTTGAATGAACTTTCTGCAATGTGGCCTATCGTTGTACATTTAGAAACAGTCACATTCCTCATAATATCACATTTTATCTGACAAATGGAATATAACATGCCATTAACAGGATTCCTTTTTATCATTATTTTTTCTAAGCAAACTCAACATTAAATACACTGTTAATGTAAAAAAAATGTTTTAGACTTTAATGAATAAGTTTACACATTATCTTTCAATTTATAATTTTCAAACAGTCATTTAAAGAAAACAACATAAAATGGGTTAACGGTCCCAAGGCCTGACAGACAAACGAACCTTTGGATCATTGAACTTTCTCACTAACAGGTATTTGAACCACAGGAACTTTGAACTAATATGAACCTTTTGACCTAAAGACTATTCGACTAACAGGACTTTGGCCTATTGGACATGTGGACTCACGGATCTTTGGACCTAAAGACTATTGGACTAACAATGCCTATAGACTTATTGGCCTTTGGACCTAAAGACTATTGGACTAGCAATGCCGACAGACTTATTGGCCTTTGGACCTAAAGACTATTGGACTAACAAGGCCTATAGACTTATTGGCGTTTGGACCTAAAGACTATTGGACTAACAATGCCTACAGACTTATTGGCCTTTGGACCTAAAGACTATTGGACTAACAAGGCCGAGAGACTTATTGGCCTTTGGACCTAAAGACTATTGGACTAACAAGGCCTATAGACTTATTGGCGTTTGGACCTAAAGACTATTGGACTAACAAGGCCAACAGACTTATTGGTCTTTGGACCTGAATACTATTGGACTAACAAGGCCGACAGACTTATTGGCCTTTGGACCTGTAGACTATTGGACTAACAGGATTTTAGCCTATTGGACCTGTGGACTTATGGGTTTTTGGACCTAAATACTATTGGACTAAAAGGCCTTTTGGCCATTGGACCTGTGGACTTACAGGTTGTTGAACCTAGAGACCTTGGTTTTAAAAAAAAGCCTTTGTTCTAATGGACTTTCAGAATGACAGGCTTTAAAGATCTATTGGACCTTTTAACTAGTGGGTACAGACCTGCAGACTTTTAGAATTTGATACTAAAAGACCATATATTGATTGATCTTTCAATTTACTATAATTAAAAGTGCATTTAGCCTATAAAATCTTATTTACATGTTTAAGTTGTCATCTTCTGGTAGTTGTTTGTTTTTAAACATAGGCTTTTTTTATTGATTGATCTTCCAATTTACTATAATTAAAAGTGCATTTAGCCTATAAAATCTTATTTACATGTTTAAGTTGTCATCTTCCAGTATTTTTTTGTTTTTCAACCTAGGCTTTTTTATTGATTGATCTTCCAATTTACTATAATTAAAAGTGCATTTAGCCTGTAAGATCCTTATTTACATGCTAAAAGTTGTCATCTTCCGGTATTTTTTTGTTTTTAAACCTAGGCTTCTTTTAAATTAACACCATTCTACTAAGTGTGAATAGTACAAATGGTATAAACAAGTAAGTTCATCAGTATATATTAGAAAAATCCTTGATCTCTGGGGGTTACGATCACATACACCTTCTTCACGAATCCCCTGGAGATCGAGGAGTAATAAGGAGACACCCATCGTTTGATGTTACCTGTTTCAGTGTAGAGAAGTTCTCAACAAGAAGGCAGATGAGAGATGTGATTTTGTCAAGCAGACAGATGACTGTCAAATCGACGAGGGCTTCCTTGACTACACACAGTTTGTATACTGTGATTTTGGCCACGGCAAACACATCGAAGTTCTGGCCATGATCATTCTGGTGAGTATGACCTCTATACTGTACACTTTCTTTCGCGACTACTTAATTTCGCGATTTCCATTTCAAAACAATTTCGCGAAGATTAACATTTGTGAATTTGAAAAAAAATATGAGGGGAAATTCCTATCAGTTTCAATGATGTGGATGTTAGTTCACAGAAATAAACTTTCCCGAATTTATTTGGATTGCGAAATCCGCACAAATAAATTGCACGCAAAAGAAAGTTAGTTAACTGTAACTAATATATTCCCTATTTGCATATTACATAGTTATCTGACCTTGCGTGTAGATATTGATTGTTAAGTCATGCTTAAAGTCATATTTTGAGAGAAAACAACAAGAGGTTTGCTCACAAAATAATGACGTCACTATGGATACCTACCAAAAGGGGAGGTAACTCTATAATATGCTAAAACAGAATAACTATTGATGAGTACCTTTTCCCACCAATTAAAACATTGTCTTACCAACTAATACTATGTAAATAACAGAAAAGTTGTGCCATTTTTCCTCTGAATTTTCAATTTTGATTTCTAAATTTCAGTTTCTATGGTGGATATTCCTTTTCATAGGCCTAGCTGTCACAGCCGATGATTTGTAAGTATTACCATATAATTGGCTTATCCAACTCAATCATTCGACTCGTCCCTAAAACTGACTCTACGCCTGTAGAGGTCACAAGTTAATTACCTCAAATTAATTGCAGACTAAAATTTTGAAAACTGTGTAGTTTTCTCTATTTGATTTATTTTGAAAATTGATTAATGGTTTTCTTTGTGCAATAATTTTGTGAAAAGTTAGTCCAATTTAGTACTATTAAGCGCCCCTTCATTTTATTTCAATTTTTAAGCAGCCTGGGAGTTTATTGGGTCGAATACAGTAACTCCACTGAAAACCTGTGTAAATGATGACAATGATCATTACTTTATGTTTTTGAAGTTATTGACTGTCAGACTAGTCAGAATTATCATCTTTTTAAAACAGCCTTTTGATTAGCTGATAAAGGTTAGAACAGTGGGATTGTGTGATTATCGTGATAAAAGATCAGATTAATTGTAGTAAAGTACTTATTTTACAGCATACATACCGTATTTTCCCCAATAAGAGTGCTGGGCGCAGGTAATTGGCCAAGGGAGGCGCTGTTATTTGAGACCATTTTTAGATGTTTTTTTTCTGAAACAGACTATAGTCATCTTGCATATGCCAGTTAGTTTTCATCCACACACGTGTGTGGGACATTCAAGTGACACGTTTTGTTTTGAACATGGCGATCTCGCTGTTCTTTGCATAAACATTCGGCAAACATGTCCTAAGTTGTCCAATATAATAAATTTAGTTCTTATACAAGATGATATAGATATGTTAAACATCAAACTGATGTGAGACACTATTTTAGTAGCACCTCCAAGACAAATTGTCACAATCTGCCACAACAATTGTATGAAATAAGTTGATTTTTTTCGGCAAAAAACGTAGGAGGGGTGGGGGGGCACTTATTAGAGGAGGCTCTCTTAATAGGGAATATACGGTACATATATATACCCCTATTATTGTGAACAGACTTTGTTCATATTGATTCCAGTTATTGTTTCTTTGTGTTTGTTTCAGTTTCTGCCCAGCTTTATCAGTGATATCAGAGACCATGCACTTGAGTCACAATGTTGCTGTATCCTTTACAAAAAAACAATGGCGGGTATGATATTTTTGCGGCACGTTACTATGATAACGAAAATTTGATCTGCGAAATATTAGAAATGGTTGAATCATATACCTGGATAGCTAGATATGCCAAAAAATATTGTTATTATTTAATTTTCTTGTTTTTAGGTCAAATTGCAAAAATAACCCTCTATACAGTAATAATTGTACAATTTTTGTGAAACGCATAAAACATTCATTCCTTGACTCAAAACAAAGGGTGTCACCTTCCTGGCTTTTGGTAATGGTGCTCCCGACATTTTCTCAGCAATTGCGGCCATCGGTAATGCCAAAAATGGAGATGCCGGATTGGCGATTGGGGCCTTGTTTGGTAGGTAGGGCATGAGGGGAATGAATTGTGGTTAGAAAGATAGTATTATCAATTACTAATAGACCGAGATATTTGATAATGGCCCTATAGTATTTTAGAAGAAAAGGGTAATAAGTTTGTTCATATACATGTACATCATGAAATAATCTTAAACTTTTAATAAAGATCATTTGGGTCATATGAATTAGCTTTGATAACTTTGTCTGAAAAAAATACACAAATGAATATAATATTTGTCAAGTCAAAGAAATGTTTGTAACTAATACTGTATAAATTTACGCAAGAGGGAAATTTCCACTAATTCCGCGAAGGTTGCTTGTTTGTGGAAATTTCCTCCGCATGTAATATTCTGTGAATGTATGAACTGTACAGCGAAAACATCTGAAGGTATATCTATTCTGTATTTGCATATTACAGAGTTATCTGCCCTTGCGGGTAGGTATTGATAATGATGTCATATGTTTGTGAGCGTAACATCATACATGTACTTTTCAGAGAAAATAACGTCCATTGCGTTCACAAAATAATGATGTAACAATGGATATCTACTTACAAGGGAGCTAACTCTTTACAAAGACAGAATTGCAAAAATAACACCACAGTGAAAGTTTTATGCTTGCAAATGGCAAAATTAGCACTCCACTTTAACAGTATTTTATTGATCCCATGTAGGAGCTGGTGTGTTTGTGACGACCATTGTAGCTGGATCCATCGCTGTCATCTGTCCCTTCCAGGCTATGCAGCGGCCGTTTCTCAGGGATGTCATATTTTATCTAGCCGCTGCCTTCTGGAGCTTCACCATTCTGTGGAAGAAGGAGATCAAGAAAATAGAGGCTATAGGTGATGATCAGTGTATCTATATAGGAAATGTATAGGAAAATAGTTCATATCTAAACACTTCTGTGCTACTGTAAAAAACCTACCGTATTCGACCCAATAAGCGCCCAGGGCGTTTAAAAAATTGAAAAAAATGAAAAGGTGCTAATAAGACAAAATTATTGAAAATCTAGACAGTATTTTGTAGTTTTAGTCTTCATTTATGGGTGGACAATTGAAATTGAGGCCTCAAAAAGGGGGAGGACGCTTATAGGGACATGGGCGCTTATTGGGTCGAATAAAGTATTTGTTGTAAGGTCCTGAGATTTGAGTGCCCTTTAATTTTGTAAACCAACTTTCTTTCATGTGCAATTAATTTACTTTTGCAAATTTTGCGATGGCTATATCAACAATATATCGGTAATAGATTAACGCCACCATATTTTAGTCAAGGATTTATAAATGAGAAGGATTTGTCACTATCTCCTTACACTACTAAATACCATGCGAGTAGCCTATGAACCGGGAATAAAAAACATTTTTCTTAACAAATACTTGTCTTATCGAGTCAAAAGAAACACCAATGTAAAGCTTAACAAATTCAACGATGTCTACTCCAACATCAAATGTTGGGCCGGCGGATATCAAAGGAAAATCAATCGTCAACCAACATCACAGTCAGTGCACAAATACAAAAGCGCTTGCGACATATTGGTCCAAATCCCTGAGTGACAAATGCCTCTCACTTATAAACGTTTTTAGTGTAGCTTTTCTAAAAAAGTTGTAAAATAATATTACCACTAAAATGTGTATGTTTACAGTATGTATGATGCATGTAAGTGTACTCTACACAATGTATAGTGCTTTAAATTGGTGGGCACATTTTTGTTGTTTTGTTAACGGAACATATTCGCTTAGTTTTAATTTGCGGTTTGTGATTCCTCTGTATATCTGATATGTTCAATGCACTTTTGAATGCCAGTAGTGAAATTCTGGTGTTTAAAAATAGCAGATTTCAGGAAAACCACAAACAAACGTCTGGCAAATATGACCCATAATACTGTGTGCTAGCTCATTATATATAATATATTCTTATATATGATAACTGTATATTAACACTTTATCGTGTTCATGTATTTTTATAGATTTTATGTAATGGTGATGTCAATAACGTTTTCTATTGTAGGCTTTATCCTGATGTATGCCGTCTATGTGGTGGTTGTCGTGTTTGGCAGATACATTTATCAGAAATACAAAAGCTTAGTTCCCTGTAAGTATTCCCGCGTAACGCCACAAATATTAACTCATTCACCCCTGCAGACACATTTAGACTCTTCTAAATCAAAGAATAGACCAGTCCATTATGAAATTTCAGGGGTGAATAAGTTAAAAGACACCTTCATTATGACAGTCTATCATCATGAGATTGGATATTCAGAACACAGGACGTAACTAACAATACAGTACAATATTTTTTTTTTTTTTTTTTTT
>SAYR01019970.1:1153184-1203180 GCA_004382745.1 Argopecten irradians irradians
TTTTTTTTTTTTTTTTTTTTCATGAATTTTTTATTAGTTTTCAGCATAATAATACAATACAACACAGTACAATAACAATGAGTACAGTACATACAATGGACAATTCTTATTGGTACATTGGAATTTACATACTTGTAGCTATGAAGGGAATAAGTAAAGATTAAATTTAGTCTAATATCAACTATTTATGTCAATGTATCCAGGAAAATACAAGATAATTAATTACCGTAACTTTGATTTGGTCTAATATCAACTATTTATGATAATGTATCAGGAAAATACAAGATGATCAATTACCGTAACATTGCTTATATATTGGGCTAATGATCAAATGTTTAAAAAAAACAATTTTTTTCAATTGAAACCTTGAAATGTATGTAAAACGATACAATATTGACCTTGATTTACTACTGTACACCTCGGTAAAATTTCACGGGTGCAAATTTTCGCGAGTTTACTGTTTGGAACTATTCACTGTTATACATAATTTGAGAATTATCTTGCTGTAAGCCTTTGAAAGTGTCATTCATATGACAGACTGTAATATGTGAAGCTTTGATTTGATTAAAATTTCGAAACGGTGTCAAATTTTGCTACGTGTCAAAGCTAGTTGGATTAAACTGCGATTTAGAGAAATTATAAGCCAAGTGAAAAATTATCAATATTTCATTAGTTGCTCCGTATTTTCAGTATAAGGATGGCGAGGTTACAGTACGAGAAGAGAATGACGATTCTTATGAAACTTGCCAAGGAAGCAATCAGTAAATCTGGTAAGTCAGAAAAACATGATCACATCAGAATGTTCTGGACTGAACTTCTTAATAGCTATATCTATCATTTAAGGGCCTACTGATCCAGTTGACACGTAATTACATTAACTCAGTATTTTATGGAGCACGTCCTTGATGACAGAATTTGCAACATTTGAAAGGACCCCAATTCAGTCTAAGAGTACATTAAAATTTGCATTATTTATCGGAAACAAACCAGTTCTAATGGAAATTAGATTAGTTGGTTTTACTTTGATGTATCAGAAAAGCCCAACCTGTAGTGAAATGTATGTGATATGTTATCCACTCGCTTGCTGTTCGCCATTAAACATGAGGTCGGATTGTCTTGTATGCCGAAACCTTGCCCTTTGCCCAGTGTATAGCCCTGGCCAGTGCCTGTAAAGAAAATTTTTGTCCTAGAACTACTGAAAAATGCTCTTACAGTAGTGTGTTTACGTTATTAGGAGCATATTCTAGATCTTGTTAAAATATATAATTTGCACCATCTCCTTCAGTGTGTTATGTATTTGCATTGGATTAATGTACATGACTTTGGCTGAGTATGGGTACAGCATGCATGTTAAACCTGCTTATTGTATTGATCAACGATTTGGAATATAAACGGTGTCAATCAAATTCTGAATAATGTCGTGAATTGTCAATATTTCTTGCTATATGTTTCAATAAGGAAGTAGAACAATTACCATTTATGTCATATTTTGGTTCGTGGTTATGTAAACAGAATTAGCCTCATTGAATTGTCCTTCTAATCTTTCCTTACATCGTCGGATGTAATTGACAAGGATTTTCCTCCCTCTTCCCATTGTCGACTCTTGATATTGAAGTTCTTTCTTCACAAATTAAATTTTCAAGCCAGTCATATATGATATTAAAGCATTTTAGGTTTGAAACAAAACTTTGTAGGTGCTAAATAAATATTATTTTCAACCATGTGTATGAAATTCAGCTGACATTATCATCAACCCAAAATCTTGATTAGCTGCACCTTTATGCCAGATTGCAATATAAAAATAAAATCTTGATGCAGATTTTAGATAGCTCACAAATAATTTCCAATCAGTTCAATTAAATAAATTCATTTAAGAACACAACAACTGGACATTTTGTCTGGCATTTTCTCAAAAACTTGAGGAAGGGGAGGCTGATATGGACACTTCGGGAACAGAATCTGGAAAGAATACAAAGTACAGAGAGAAGTAAATGTCCATATTTTAAAAAGCGTTATCCCTGTCCTTGATGAAACAAAAAATTCACATTAATATTTTTTTTTTTTTTTTACAGAGCGTGATCCTCTCCTTGACGACAGAATAAACAGGTCGACAGAGGAAGAGCCTACAGAAACAAATTCATTACAAGAGTTCCTGGCAGCTATTAACCCATAGATATTACGAAAAGTGGCCTGACATGAAAATATACACAAAAGTATATGAAGTTTTTAAGGTAAGTGTATATTTATATTTGTTTTATTACAGGTCCCCAATTATGTGTTATATGTCCTGTGAGATTATAAACTGCTCTATTACAGGCCCCTTCATGCATGTTCAATTACAGGCCCAGATATTGTTTGTTCTATTACAGGTTTCAACCATGGTTTGTTTCTATGACAGGCCTCGATCATGCATGTTCTATTACAGGCCCAAATTATGTTTGTTCTATTACAGACCTCGATCATGCATGTTCTATTGCAGGCCCCAATTATGTTTTTTCTATACTGTCCTCGATCATGCATGTTCTATTACAGGCCTAATTATGTTTGTTGTATTACAGACCTCGATCATGCATGTTCTATTGCAGGCGCCCAATTATGCTTGTTCTATTACAGGCCCCATTATGTTTTTTCTATACAGTCCTCGATCATGCATGTTCTATTACGGCCCTAATTATGTTTTTTCTATTACAGCCCCAATTATGTTTGTTCTATTACAGACCTCGATCATGCATGTTCTATTACAGGCCAGATATTGTTTGTTCTATTACAGGCCCCAATTATGTTTGTTCTATTACAGAACCTCGATCATTGTGTGTTCTATTTACAGACCTCGATCATGCATTTCTATTACAGGCCCAAATTATGTTTGTTCTATTAACAGGCCCCAATTATGTTTGTTCAATTACAGGCCCCAAATTATGTTTGTTCAATTTACAGGCCCCGGTCTTGTTTGTTCTATTACAGTCCCAATTTTGTTTGTTCTATTACAGGCTGAGATATTGTTTGTTCTATTACAGGCCCCGTTTATGTTTGTTATATTAAGACCCCTGATCAGGTTTGTTTATTATAGGCCAGATCATGTTTGTTCTATTACAGGCCTTGATCATGTTGTTTATTATAGGCCCTGATTATGTTTGTTTTATTATAGGCGCTGATCATGTTTGTTCTATTACAGGCCTGATCCATGTTTGTTCTATTACAGGCCCTGATCAGTTTTTCTATTATAGGCCCTGATCTGTTTGTTCTATTACAGGCCCTGATCATGTTTGTGCTATTACAGCCCTGATCATGCATGTTCTATTACAGGCCTTGATCATGTTTGTTTTATTACAGGCCCTGATCATGTTTGTTCTATTACAGGCCCCGATCATGTTTCTAACTCATCATCAACAGTTCCGGTTGTAGACAAAAAGAAGACAAACATAAGTGGAAAGATACCTTAATTCCCTACAGTGTTTTCACTGGACTCGTCTTTTCTTCCCTGGGCTACCAAAGTAGGCTTTAACATCTCGAAAGTAATGTACACAAAAGTTTATTTCATAATATATAAAACATTGAGTTATAATTAAAATATTGTTGGTTTGTCACTTAAATTGTGTGTCTTACTTTTTGTCTATCAGATTTTTGAAATTTGCATTTTGGACAATTTTTCATTTCCCTCACCAAAATGATGGAGTTATGAAAAGAACAACTTTTACAATTACTGATATTTATCAGACCAAAACAATTTAATTCTGTTGTAAAAGTATGAATTTTTGCTGTATCTAACACTATGGGTTGTAGTTGCCTTGAAACCATTGGGGAACGTTCCCATTGTGGGCTCTCGCTTTGATCATCGGTGCAGCGCTCTCCGCTCTAGTGTTCTTCACTTCAAAGGATGATGAACAACCAAAATATCACCCAGTACGTCACATGTTGGAATTAGTCAGCTAACAGTCAAACATATACGAGAAGAACAATTATATATGTTTATATATATATAATTATGAAACGTTTAAGTTTTGTATTTGATTTAGAAGAATACAATTGCCTTGAGAATATTCAATAATGAAGTTTCAACATTATAAAGTATAATTGTGAAAACAAAATGCTTTGAGAATAATAAAGTTTCAACATTATAAAAATAATTGTGAAAAAAAAATATTCACGTCCTTGAAATAATAATTGTAATCTACGGGTATATTGCATTATGTCGAGTGCATGGCCTTCCTAGATAATTAATACAGTTGTATTACTTTGTGTCTAGGCATTTTATGTACTTAGGCCTAGTTCACTAACATTCCTTAACTGTAAGGAATTCCTTAACTTATAATTCCCATGGGAAAGCATTACAGATTTTAAGGAAGACCGTTAACTTCTGTAATACTTTACTATGGGAAATTTTATGTTAAGGAATTCCTAAGCTGAAGGAATGATGGTAAAACCGGGTCCATGGCTACTTAAATTGATACAGTTGCATTATTTTTGTTTAGGCATTTGCATACCTTGGTTTCCTTGTGGCATGTATATGGATCTACTCAGTAGCTAATGAAATCGTCAACATTCTTCAGGTAAAGATGAGCAGGAAACTTAAGATTATTACAGTTTCGATGATTTGCTAATTATTAAATCATGTTAAAAGTTTTGCTTTTCAAGATAAATTATTAGGAAGAAGGCTTGATCATATGAATTTTGCCCTACAAACGTCATGTACATGTGTTTTGGACTGGAAACAATCAGGGAAAGACCTGTTGATAATATTTTGCTTTTACAATTTATGTACATTGTATATCGAATGATTTGACTCTCATATACATGTATCTTCATGTTGAAGGATCTGCTTTTTTGAGCAGTCAAAATTTCTATAACCAAATTCTATGACAATTTTATTTTGCTGGTCAAGCATTTCACAATTTTGCTTAAAACTGGAAAATTTAATATAATTATTTAAAAATCTTGCAATATGACTATACAATTTTGATTATAACTAGTACCTGATATACATTGGTTACACGAATGCTGAAACATTATTACATACTAGGTAATGACTGAATCAGCATTTTACATCATAAATACATCATACATCAAAAATACATTATAAATACATCGTAAGTACATCTTAAATACATCATAAATACATCATAAATACCTCATAAATACATCATACATCATTAATACCTCATAAATACATCGTAAATACCTCATAAATACATCATAAATACATCGTAAATACATCAAAAATTTATCATACATCACAAATACATCATAAATACATTATAAATGCATCATAAATCCATCAGAATCTTTTGATTGATTTCAGACTTTTGGAATTGTACTCAATATCAGCATGCACTGTGGGCTGACTTTACTGGCTTCGGGAAATAGTATTGGGTAAGTAGAATGGCTAGGAGATAGTATTAAGTGGTGAGTTGAAGGGCTAGGATTTATCAATGGCCTGGGGAGATAAATTTTTAAAAGTTGACTGTTTAATAATAAAAACTAATGAATTTTTATATGTGTTGATACACAATTTATATAATTATCATAGTGCAATTTTTTTGTTGTTGTATATTATTTAAGATATTAGAATATTAATTTTGAACCAAATTAATAAAATGCAACATATCGATTCGATTCAAAGTGTTTCGTTGATAGCCACTTCTTAATGATTAAGATGCTTTTGCTAACAGATTTGATAGCAGATACTGTGATGGCCTAGACAGGGCTAATCCGAGGAATGGAATATCGGCGTGTTTTGGGACCGTTATTCAGTACCTTTCAAAGTAAATGTTCTCATGAAAGAGAATAGAAGCAATGACATGTTGGCCTTATAGTAATTAGGGCAATGCGTTTCCTTTGATCAATATAATATTGGACTATGACATCTTTCTGCCAAAAGTGCTGCAAAGCGAATTTTTAATGAGTTATATCTATAAGACATATTACATTCATTAGGCAAAAAAAAAAAATATGTCTGTTTAGCGTTTTCGACCGACGCCTAATTTGGATCTCCGATCCAAAAAAATTTTTTTCTCCACTACGAAAAAAATAAAAAAATCGGGATTTCGATCTCAGACCTGGTACGGCTATTTATTTTTAGAGTGAAAATGCCAAAAAAAAAAAAAAAAAATCCTTCCGACCTTACCGACCCTATTTTTTGCAATGAAACCAAAACAGACATATTATTTTTTTGGCCTTAATAGTTATAACAATGAAATAATCCAATTTTTTTGACCTACATTCCTAAACCAATCCCAGATTTACTTCTTGAATGGATACCTTTCACAGTCGCAACGATAAAAAATGGTCGCTGAATCAGGTAGGTTATATAACCGTATGTTCTCCACAAATAAGACCCTCACCCCATGAGAGAAGAAATAAAGGTCAAAGTTGGTGGGAATCTTATTTGTGGACATATTTATAGTGCTCACACTCATACTTTCTGGTTGCTGGATTTTAGCGAGACTAACGGTTATTGATGTGAAAATATAGACGTGACATTTACATATGTGCCTCTGATTAATTTTCATTAGAAGGCTGTTAAAAATATATTGAATTGTACTTTTATTATTGTCTATCTATCGAGACACCATCTGTGGATTTTTTATCATTTCCTGTACGTCGTTGTTGTAACAGGTTTGTAAGACAGTCAAGGGTAGTATTAGTTAAGGTTGCCATTGCGGGCAGGCTATCAGGAAATACTATAGTTAAACCATCAGATAAGGTTTACCAATGGTGACAACCATATCAGATATTGTTACCATGCTGGTGACAACTATCAGTAGGTTACCATGGTGGCAACTATCAGTAGGCTTACCATGGTGGACAACTATCAGGTAGGTTACCCATTGGTAGACAACTATCAGTTAGGTTAATTACCATGGTGACAACTATCAGGTAGCGTACCATGGTGGACAACTATCAGGTAGGTTACCATGATGAAACTATCAGATAGAACATTATGTAACCATGGTGACAACTATTCAGCGTAGGTTACCATGGTGACTTTATGAGATAGAGTTACCATGATGACAA
The DNA here is from genome assembly GCA_004382745.1 of Argopecten irradians irradians. Taxonomy (NCBI): domain Eukaryota; kingdom Metazoa; phylum Mollusca; class Bivalvia; order Pectinida; family Pectinidae; genus Argopecten; species Argopecten irradians. Next base: position 1,160,199 of record SAYR01019970.1, read on the forward strand.
CTATCAGGTAATAACATGGTGAAAAATATCAGGTAGATTCACCATAGTGACAACTATCAGGTTTACCGATGGCGAGACAGCATCAGCGAAATTACATATGAACGACTATGACAGGTAAGTGTTACCTGGTGAAAACTATAGTGACCACTTACCTATGCGATACATCATAAATATGCTATGTTGAATGTAATAATAATGACTTTGGTATACATCCTCGATCATTTTTAAAGCTTAACCAGGCAGAATAACACTCATATGTACCCTCCACGCTAAAAAGCCCACAATGGATAATATACTGTATATTGTCCTTGTTCTAGCTGGAGATTAACCTTTTGAGGAGGTCGGTGTGGCAGCTTCCTATGCTGAGCACTCATAACTTCGCTTACTTAATAGTGCCACTGTCCAAATTTAAGATGTCTCGTACGTTACGAATTATACTTATAGTGCTCTACGGCATATTTCTGGTTGTCGGGATTTTCAGCGCGGACTTAAATATTGATGTGAAATATAGACGTGACCTTTTACATATAGCCTTTAATTAAGTTTATCAAATAGAAGCGCATAAAAATCGAAATTATACTGCTTATTGTTGTATCATAATATGCTGTGACAATAGAAAACCCAAAGTATTCTTCACCTTTTGCAAGTTACAGAAAAATATTCCATGCAATGTACTCCGAATTCTTTTTGTCCTCAAATTTTCAAATTAGATTTTTAATGTGCACGTGGGATTGATTTGATTGACAAGTATTGTAATATCAATCAAATATATTGAACTTTTAACATGGTAATGCCAGTCGCATGTCCTTGTTTGTTTATGTGATCGAGGTTTTGTCTCCTCCCCGACTCATGATAATGAGATTAATCATGTGATTGTTCCTTTGTACCTGTACTATTTCTTATTATTTGTGGTCTATTCAATGGAGATCACTCAGTCCTGTTGAAGTGTGAAGTTAAAACTCAGTGATTAGTAAACTCAGTGATAGTAAAACTCCATGATAGTTAAACTCAGACATGATAGTAAACTCAGGATAGTAAACTCATGATAGTAATCTCATGATAGTAAACTCAGTGATAGTAACTCAGTGATAGTAAACTCCATGATAGTAACCTCAGTGATAGTTAAAGTGCGTCAATGATAGAACTCAATGATAGTAAAACTCAATCGATAGTAAACTCGTGATAGTAAACTCAATGATAGTAACCTCAATGATAGTAAACTCAGTGATAGAACTCAATGATCAGTAAATCTCAATGAATAGAACTCAATGATAGAACCAATGATAGTAAACTCCAGTGATAGTAAAACTCCATGATAGTAAAACTCAATGATAGTAAACCCCTCAGTGATAGTAAAACTCAATGATAGTAAACTCAATGATAGTAAACTCCAGTGATAGTAAACTCAATGATAGTAAACCTCAAATAATAGTGAAACTCATGATAGTAACTCAGTCATATGAATTCAGGTTAGTAAACTCCAGTATCGTAAATTCATGATAGTAAACCATAATAGTAAACCAGCTGATAGTAAAACTAACTCAGTGAATCGTAAACTCAGTGAATAAATACAGTGATATTTTAATCAATATAGTGAACACATTTTGATTGTAAACTCTAGGGATAGTAACCCAGTAAAATAAGTAAACTAAGTTGTTGGTAAACTCGTGATGCATAAAACTCATGATAGTAAAACGCCCAGTGATTAATAAACATCCCCAATGATTTATTGGATGACAAGTAATTGTAGATTATTCACTCAAATATTTAAACTTTTGCTGATAGGGAATGCAGTCAATGTCACTTGTTGTTTTATTAGTGGATCGAGGGTTTTGTCTTCCTCCCGAACTCCATGATAAATGTAGATTAATCATTTTGAATTTGTTTTCTTTGTACCTGATACTTTTTCGCTATTTATTGTTGTGTTTTTATTAATGAAAGATTTCAACTTCAGTCTGTTGAAGTTGTGGAAGTAACATCAAAAAACTCCATATAAGTAATTGTGTAGTAAAACTCCATTGATAGTAAAAACTCAATAGGTGATAGTAAAAACTCAGTGATTAGTTAACTTTCAATATTAGTGTGAAAGGTTAAAAAACCTTTCTAGTTATAGTAAACTCCAGATAAGTGATAGATCCTTTAATTGAAAGATCATATAATAAAACTTATCGGCCATCTTTTTTCATTAAGATGTGCCAAAAAGCCGCACCTTCACTCATAGTTTTTTGTAAAACCTTATTTTATTGAAATATCCTTGTTGCGTTAATTCCTTGAGTGAACAGAGCTTGCTGCTTGTTAGTTTGTGGTAGGAAGCACAAACTAGGGATGTTAGTGCCTACTATTTGAAGAAGTGGAAAAATACAAGATAATCAATTACCGTAACATTGCTTATATATTGGGCTAATGATCAAATGTTTAAAAAAAAAATTTTTTTCAATTGAAACCTTGAAATGTATGTAAATACGATACAATATTGACCTTGATTTACTACTGTACACTCGGTAAAATTTCACGGGTGCAAATTTTCGCGGTTTACTGTTTGGAACTGATTCACTGTTTACATAATTTGAGAATTATCTTGGCTGTAAGCCTTTGAAAGTGTCATTCATATGACAGACTGTAATATGTGAAGCTTTGATTTTGATAAATTTTGAAAGGTGTCAAATTTTGCTGTGTGTCAAAGCTAGTTGGATTAAACTGCGAATTTAGAGAAATTATAAGCCAAGTGAAAATTATCAATATTTCATTAGTTGCTCCGTATTTCAGTAAAGGATGGCGAGGTTACAGTACGAGAAGAGAATGACGATTCTTATGAAACCTTGCCAGGAAGCAATCAGAAATCTGGTAAGTCAGAGAAACATGATCACATCAGAATGTCTGGACTGAACTTCTTAATAGCTATATCTATCATTTAATGGGCCTACTGATCCAGTTGACACGTAAGTACATTAACATCAGTATTTTATGGAGCACAGTCCTTGATGACAGAATTTGCAACATTTGAAAGGACAATTCAGTCTAAGAGTACATTAAAATTTGCATATATATCGGAAACAAACCAGTTCTAATGGAAATTAGATTAGTTGGTTTTACTTTGATGTATCAGAAAAGCCCAACTGTAGTGAAATGTATGTGATATGTTATCACTCGCTTGCTGTTCGCCATTAAACATTGAGGTCGGATGTCTTGTATGCCGAACCCTTGCCCTTGCCAGTGTATAGCCCTGGCCAGTGCTGTAAAGAAATTTTTGTCTAGAACTACTGAAAATGCTCTTACAGTAGTGTGTTTACGTTATTAGGAGCATATTCTAGATCTTGTCTAAATATATATAATTTGCACCCATCTCCTCAGTGGTTATGTATTGCATTGGATTAATGTACATGACTTTGGCTGGAGTATGGGTACAGCATGCATGTTAAACCTGCTTAATTGTATTGATCAACGATTTGGAATATCAACGGTGTCAATCAAAATTCTGAATAATGTCGTGGAATTTGTCAATATTTCTTGCTATATGTTTCATAAGGAATGTAGAACAATACATTTATGTCATATTTTGGTTCGTGGTTATGTAACAGAATTAGCCTCATTGAATTGTCCTTCTAATCTTTCCTTACCATCGTCGATGGTAATTGACAAGGATTTTCCCTCCCTCTTCCCCATTGTCGACTCTTGATATTGAAGTTCTTTCTTCACAAATTAAATTTTCAATGCAGTCATATATGATATTAAAGCATTTTAGGTTTGAAACAAACTTTGTAGGTGCTAAATAAATATGTATTTCAACCATGTGTATGAAATTCAGCTGACATTATCATCAACCCAAAATCTTGATTAGCTGCACCTTTATGCCAGATTGCAATATAAAAATAAAATCTTGATGCAGATTTTAGATAGCTCACAAAATAATTTCCAAGTCAGTTCAATTAAATAAATTCATTTAAGAACACAACAACTGGACATTTTGTCTGGCATTTTCTCAAAAACTTGAGGAAGGGGAGGCTGATATGGACACTTCGGGAACAGAATCTGGAAAGAATACAAAGTACAGAGAGAGTAAATGTCCATATTTTAAAAAGCGTTATCCTGTCCTTGATGAAACAAAAAATTCACATTAATATTTTTTTTTTTTTTTTACAGAGCGTGATCCTCTCCTTGACGACAGAATAAACAGGTCGACAGAGGAAGAGCCTACAGAAACAAATTCATTACAAGAGTTCCTGGCAGCTATTAACCCCATAGATATAGAAAAGTGGCCTGACATGAAAATATACACAAAAGTATATGAAGTTTTTAAGGTAAGTGCATATTTATATTTGTTTTATTACAGGTCCCAATTATGTTTATATGTCCTGTGAGATTATAAACTGCTCTATTACAGGCCCCTTCATGCATGTTCAATTACAGGCCCAGATATTGTTTGTTCTATTACAGGTTTCAACCATGTTTGTTCTATGACAGGCCTCGATCATGCATGTTCTATTACAGGCCCAAATTATGTTTGTTCTATTACAGACCTCGATCATGCATGTTCTATTGCAGGCCCCAATTATGTTTTTTCTATACTGTCCTCGATCATGCATGTTCTATTACAGGCCCTAATTATGTTTGTTGTATTACAGACCTCGATCATGCATGTTCTATTGCAGGCCCCAATTATGCTTGTTCTATTACAGGCCCCAATTATGTTTTTTCTATACAGTCCTCGATCATGCATGTTCTATTACAGGCCCTAATTATGTTTGTTCTATTACAGGCCCCAATTATGTTTGTTCTATTACAGACCTCGATCATGCATGTTCTATTACAGGCCCAGATATTGTTTGTTCTATTACAGGCCCCAATTATGTTTGTTCTATTACAGACCTCGATCATGTGTGTTCTATTACAGACCTCGATCATGCATGTTCTATTACAGGCCCAAATTATGTTTGTTCTATTACAGGCCCCAATTATGTTTGTTCAATTACAGGCCCCAATTATGTTTGTTCAATTACAGGCCCCGGTCATGTTTGTTCTATTACAGGTCCCAATTTTGTTTGTTCTATTACAGGCTGAGATATTGTTTGTTCTATTACAGGCCCCGTTTATGTTTGTTATATTATAGACCCTGATCAGGTTTGTTTTATTATAGGCCCAGATCATGTTTGTTCTATTACAGGCCTTGATCATGTTTGTTTTATTATAGGCCCTGATTATGTTTGTTTTATTATAGGCCCTGATCATGTTTGTTCTATTACAGGCCCTGATCATGTTTGTTCTATTACAGGCCCTGATCATGTTTGTTCTATTATAGGCCCTGATCATGTTTGTTCTATTACAGGCCCTGATCATGTTTGTGCTATTACAGGCCCTGATCATGCATGTTCTATTACAGGCCTTGATCATGTTTGTTTTATTACAGGCCCTGATCATGTTTGTTCTATTACAGGCCCCGATCATGTTTCTACTCATCATCACAGTTCCGGTTGTAGACAAAGAAGAAGACAAACATAAGTGGAATAGATACCTTAATTCCCTACAGTGTTTCACTGGACTCGTCTTTTCTTCCCTGGCTACCAAGGGTAGGTCTTTAACATCTCAAAGTACTGTACACAAAGGTTTATTTCATAATTAAAACATTGAGTTATAATTATAAATATTGTTGGTTTGTCACTTAAATTGTGTGTCTTACTTTGTATTTTTGTCTATGAGATTTTTGAAATTTGCATTTTGGACAATTTTTCTATTTCCTCACCAAATTGATGAGTTATGAAATGAAAAACTTTTACAATTACTGATATTTATTAGACAAAACAAAATTTAATTTCTGTTGTAAAAGTATGAATTTTATTGCTGTATCTAACACTATGGGTTGTAGTTGGCCTTGAAAACATAGGGGGAACGTTTCCATTGTGGGCTCTCGCTCTGATCATCGGTGCAGCGCTCTCTGCTCTAGTGTTCTTCACTTCAAAGGATGATGAACAACCAAAATATCACCCAGTACGTTACATGTTGGAATTAGTACTCTAACAGCCAAACATATATGAGAAGAACAATTATATATGTTTTTATATATATATAATTTTGAAACGTTAAAGTTTTGTATTTGATTTAGAAGAATACAATTGCTTTGAGAATAATGAAATTTTAACATTATAAAATATAATTGTGAAAACAAAATGCTTTGAGAATAATAAAGTTTCAACATTATAAAAATAATTGTGAAAACAAAATATTCACGTCCTTGAAATAATAATTGTATCTACGGTATATTGCATTATGTCTAGTGCATTGGCTTCCTAGATAATTAATACAGTTGTATTACTTTGTGTCTAGGCATTTATGTACCTAGGCCTAGTTTCACTAACATTCCTTAACTGTAAGGAATTCCTTAACTTATAATTTCCCATGGGAAAGCATTACAGATTTTAAGGAAGACTCGTTAACTTCTGTAATACTTTACTATGGGAAATTTTATGTTAAGGAATTCCTAAGCTGAAGGAATGATGGTAAAACCGGGTCCATGGCTACTTAAATTGATACAGTTGCATTATTTTTGTTTAGGCATTTGCATACCTTGGTTTCCTTGTGGCATGTATATGGATCTACTCAGTAGCTAATGAAATCGTCAACATTCTTCAGGTAAAGAGGGGCAGAAAACTTAAGATTATTATAGTTTTGATGATTTGCTATTTATTAAATCATGTTAAAAATTTTGCTTTTCAAGATAAATTATTAGGAAGAAGGCTTTATCATATGAAAACTTCATGTTCATGTGTTTTGGACTGGAAACAATCAGGGAAAGACCTGTTGATAATATTTTGCTTTTACAATTTATGTATATCAGATGATTTGACTTTCATATACGTATATCTTCATGTTGAAGGATCTGCTTTTTTGAGCAGTCAAAATTTCTATGACCAAATTCTATGCCAATTTTATCTTGCAGGTCAAGCATTTCACAATTTTGCTTAAAACTGTAAATTTAAATATAATTATTTAAAAATTTTGCAATATGACTATACAATTTTAATTATAACTAGTACCTGATATACATTGTTTACACGAATGCTGAAACATTATTACCTATTAGGTGATGACTGAATCAGCATTTTACATCATAAATACATCATATATCATAAATACATCATGCATTAAAAATCATAAATCATAAATACATCATACATTATAAATACATCATACATATATCATAAATACATCATACATCACAAATACATCATAAATACATCATACATTATAAATACATCATACATATAGCATAAATACATCATACATCATTAATAAATCATACATCACAAATACATCATACATCATAAATACATCATAAATACATCATACATACATCACAAATACATCATAAATACGTCATAAATACATCATACATTATAAATACATCATACATACATCATAAATACATCATACATCATAAATACATCATACATCATTAATAAATCATACATCACAAATACATCACACATCACAAATACATCATAAATACATCATAAATACATCATACACCACAAATACATTATACATACATCATACATCACAAATACATCAAACATCATAAATACAGCATACATCATAAATGCATCATACATCATAGATACATCATAAATACATTATACATCACAAATACATCATACATCATAAATACATCATACATCATGAATGCATCATACATCACAAAAACATCATACATCATAAATACATCGTAAATACATCATAAATACATCATACATCACAAATACGTCATACATCATAAATACATCAGAATCTTTTGATTGATTTCAGACTTTTGGAATTGTACTCAATATCAGCAATGCTATCTTGGGGCTGACTTTACTGGCTTGGGGAAATAGTATTGGTGGTAAGTAGAAGGGCTAGGAAATAGTATAAGTGGCGAGTTGAAGGGCTAGGAAATAGTATTAGTGCTGAGTTGAATGGCGAGGATTTATCAATGGCCTGGGGAGATTTTTATCGATCTTTAAAAGTTGTATTATTTCAGATATTCAGAATATTCATTTTGACCAAATTAATAAACATGCAACTATATCGATTTTATCAAAGTGTTTTGTTTGATAGGCACATCTTAATGAGTTAAATGCTTTTGTTAACAGATTTGATAGCAGATACTGTGATGGCTAGACAGGGCTATCCGAGGATGGGAATATCGGCGTGTTTTGGTGGACCGCTGTTCAGTATCCTTTCCAAGTAAATGTTCTCATGAAGAATAGACACAGTGACATGTTGGGCAATGCTTTTCTTTGATCAATCATATATATTGGACTTATGACTTCTTTCTGTAAAGTGCTGCAAAGGGATGTTTTAATGAAGTATATTCTAAAGACATATTACCATTCATTAGGCCAAAAAAAAAAAAATGTCTGTTTAGGGTTTACCGACTGACCCTAATTTTCATCCCCGACTATAAATTTTTTTCTCAACTACGAAAAAAATTAAAAATCAGGATTTCGATCTCAGACTCTGGTTCCGGCTATTATTTTAGAGTGAAAGATGCCAAAAAAAAAAAAAAAAATCCTTCCGACCTACCGACCCTATTTTTTGGCCAATGTAACCCAAAACAGACATATTATTTTTTTGGCCTTAATAGTATAACAATGAAATCATCCAATTTTTTTGACCTACTTCCTTAACAATCCCCAGATTTACTTCTTGGAATAGGAATACCTTTCACAGTCGCAACGATAAAAAATGGTGCTGACTATCAGGTAGGTTATATAACCGTATTTCTCCACAAATAAGACCCCTCACCCATGCAGAGAAGAAATAAAGGTCAAAAGTGGTGGGGATCTTATTTGTGGACATATTTATAGTGCTCTATGTCATATTTCTGGTTGTCGCAATTTTTAGCCGAGACTGACGTTATTGATGTGAAAATATAGACGTGACATTTACATATGTGCCTCTTATTAAGTTTATCAATTAGAAGGTTAAAAATAGTTGAAATTGTACTTGTATTGTTGTCTATCTATGAGGACACCATCTTGGATTTTTTAATCATTGTCTTGTCGTTGTTGTAACAGTTGTAAAACAGAAGGGTAGTGATTAGGTAGGTTGCCATGGCAACAGCTATCAAGAAAGTTACTATAGTTACAACCATCAGATAGGTTACCATGGTGACAACTATCAGGTAGTTTATTTACCGTGGTGACAACTATCAGGTAGGTTACCATGGTGACAACTATCAGGTAGGTAAGCATGGTGACAACTATCAGGTAGGTTACCATGGTGACAAATATCAGGTAGGTTACCATGGTGACAACTATCAGGTAGGTTACTATGGTGACAACTATCAGGTAGGTTATTTACCGTGGTGACAACTATTAGGTAGGTTACCATGATGACAACTATCAGGTAGGTTACCATGGTGACAAATATCAGGTAGGTTACCATGGTGACAACTATCAGGTAGGTTACCATGGTGACAACTATCAGGTAAGTACATGATGTAACCATGGTGACAACTATTAGGTAGTTACCATGGTTACATTTAACAGGTAGATTACCCTGATGACAACTATCAGGTAAGTAACCATGGTAAAAATATCAGGTAGATTACCATAGTGACAACTATCAGGTTACCATGGCGACAGCTATCAGGAAAGTTACCATGATGACGACTATGAGGTAAGTTACCATGGTGAAACTATTAGTGACACTTACCTATGCGATACATTGTTGAATGTAAAATAATGACTTTGGTATACATCCTCGATCATTTTTTAAGCTTAACCAGGGCAGAATAACACCATATGTACCTCCACCTAAAAGGCCCACAATGGATAATATACCTGTATTGTATCTGTTCTAGCTGGAGATAACCTTTGAGGAGGTCGTGTTGGCAGCGTTCCTGATGCTGAGCCTCATAACTTCCTTACTAATAGTGCCACTGTCCAAATTTAAGATGTCTCGTACGTACGGAATTATACTTATAGTGCTCTACGGTATATTTCTGGTTGTCGCAATTTTAGCCGAGACTAATGTTATTGATGTGAAAATATAGACGTGACCTTTACATATGTGCCTCTAATTAAGTTTATCAATTAGAAGGGTATAACAATTGAAATTATACTTGTATATATTGTTGTATGATAACATCTTTGTGACAATGAAAACCCATGTATTTTCACACTTTTGCGAGTTACAGAAACTATTCCATGGCAATTGCAACTCATGAATCCTTTTTGTCCTCAAATTTTCAAATTAGATTTTAATTGCACGCGGGATTGATTTGATTGACATTATTGTGAATATCACTCAAATAATTTATCTTCTGATAGGTAAAGCAGTCCATGTCCTTGTTGTTTATGTTATCAAGGTTTTGTCTTCCTTCCCGACTCCATGATAATGAGATTTATCATGTGATTGTTCCTTTGTACCTGTACTATTTTCCTATTTATTTTGTGTTCTATTTAATGAGATTCACTCAGTCTGTTGAAGTGTGAAGTAAACTCAGTGATAGTAAACTCCATGATAGTAAACTCCATGATAGTAAACTCAGTGATAGTAAACTCAATGATAGTAAACTCAATGATAGTAAACTCCATGATAGTAAACTCCATGATAGTAAACTCAGTGATAGTAAACTCAATATTAGTGTGAAGTAAACTCAGTGATAGTAAACTCAGTGATAAGTGATAGTAAACTCAGTGATAGTAAACTCAGTGATAGTGAACTCAGTGATCGTAAACTCAGTGATAAGTGATAGTAAACTCAGTGATAGTAAACTCAGTGATCGTAAACTCAGTGATAAGTGATAGTAAACTCAGTGATAGTAAACTCAGTGATAGTAAACTCAGTAATAGTGAACTCAGTGATCGTAAACTCAGTGACAGTAACTCAATGATAGTATACTGAATGATAGTAAACACAGTGACAGTAAATGCAGTGATAGTAAACTCAGTGATAGTAAACTCAATAATAGTAAACTCAGTAACAGTAAACTCAGTGATAGTAAACTAACTCAGTGATCATAAACTCCGTGACAATAAATACAGTGATAGTAAACTCAGTAATAGTAAACCCAGTAATAGTAAACTCAGTGATCGTAAACTCATGATAGTAAACGCAGTGATAATAAATTCAATGATTTATTTGATTGACAGTATTGTGAATATCACTCAAATAATTTAACTTTTGGCATGGAAATGCAGTCCATGTCCTTGTTGTTTATGTGTTCGAGGTTTTGTCTTCCTTCCCGACTCCATGATAATGAGATTAATCATGTGATTGTTCCTTTGTACCTGTACTATTTTTCTATTTATTTTGTGTTCTATTTAATGAGATTCACTCAGTCTGTTGAAGTGTGAAGTAAACTCAATAATAGTAAACTCCATGATAGTAAACTCAATGATAGAACTCCATGATAGTAAACTCAGTGATAGTAAACTCCATGATAGTAACCTTAGTGATAGTAAACTCCATGATAGTGAACTCAGTGATAGTGAACTCAGTGATAGTAAACTCAGTGATAGTAAAATCAATATTAGTGAACTCAGTGATCGTAAACTCAGTGATAGTAAACTCAGTGATAGTAAACTCAGTTATAGTAAACGCAATGATAGTAAACTTAATGATAGTAAACTCAGTGATATTAAACTCAGTAATAGTGATCTCAGTGATAGTGAACTCGGTGATAGTAAACGCATTGATAGTAAACTCAGTGATAGTAAACTCAATGATAGTAAACTCAGTGATAGTAAACTCAGTGATAGTAAACTCAGTGATAGTAAACTCCATGATAGTAACCTCAGTGATAGTAAACTCAATGATAGAACTCAATGATAGTAAACTCAATGATAGTAAACTCAGTGATAGTAAACTCAATGATAGTAACCTCAATGATAGTAAACTCAGTGATAGTAAACTCAATGATAGTAAACTCAATGATAGAACTCAATGATAGAACTCAATGATAGTAAACTCAGTGATAGTAAACTCAGTGATAGTAAACTCAATGATAGTAACCTCAGTGATAGTAAACTCAATGATAGTAAACTCAATGATAGTAAACTCAGTGATAGTAAACTCAATGATAGTAAACTCAATAATAGTGAACTCATTGATAGTAAACTCAGTCATAGTGAATTCAGTGTTAGTAAACTCAGTGATCGTAAATTCATGATAGTAAACTCAGTAATAGTAAACCCAGTGATAGTAAACTAACTCAGTGATCGTAAACTCAGTGATAGTAAATACAGTGATATTAAACTCAATAATAGTGAACACATTGATTGTAAACTCAGGGATAGTAAACCCAGTAATAGTAAACTAAGTGTTGGTAAACTCAGTGATCATAAACTCATGATAGTAAACGCAGTGATAATAAACTCAATGATTTATTTGATTGACAGTATTGTGAATATCACTCAAATAATTGAACTTTTGACATGGTAATGCAGTCCATGTCCTTGTTGTTTATGTGATCGAGGTTTTGTCTTCCTTCCCGACTCCATGATAATGAGATTAATCATATGATTGTTTCTTTGTACCTGTACTATTTTCCTATTTATTTTGTGTTCTATTTAATGAGATTCACTCAGTCTGTTGAAGTGTGAAGTAAACTCAATAATAGTAAACTCCATGATAGTAAACTCAGTGATAGTAAACTCAGTGATAGTAAACTCAATATTAGTGTGAAGTAAACTCAGTGATAGTAAACTCAGTGATAAGTGATAGTAAACTCAGTGATAGTAAACTCAGTAATAGTGAACTCAGTGATAGTAAACTCAGTAATAGTGAACTCAGTGATAGTGAACTCAGTGATCGTAAACTCAGTAATAGTAAACTCAGTGACAGTAACTCAATGATAGTAAACACAGTGACAGTAAATGCAGTGATAGTAAACTCAGTGATAGTAAACTCAATAATAGTGAACTCATTGATAGTAAACTCATTGATAGTAAACTCAGTAATAGTAAACTCAGTGATAGTAAAATAACTCAGTGATCGTAAACTCAGTGACAATAAATACAGTGATAGTAAACTCAGTAATAGTAAACCCAGTAATAGTGAACTCAGTGATAGTGAACTCAGTGATAGTAAACGCAATGATAGTAAACTCAGTGATAGTAAACTCAGTAATAGTAAACTCATGATAGTAAACTCATGATAGTAAACGCAGTGATAATAAATTCAATGATTTATTTGATTGACAGTATTGTGAATATCACTCAAATAATTGAACTTTTGACATGGTAATGCAGTCCATTTCCTTGTTGTTTATGTGATCGAGGTTTTGTCTTCCTTACCGACTCCATGATAATGAGATTAATCATGTGATTGTTCCATTGTACCTGTACTATTTTCCTATTTATTTTGTGTTCTATTTAATGAGATTCACTCAGTCTGTTGAAGTGTGAAGTAAACTCAATAATAGTAAACCCCATGATAGTAAACTCCATGATAGTAAACTCAATAATAGTGAACTCAGTGATAGTAAACGCAGTGATAGTAAACTCAATATTAGTGAACTCAGTGATCGTAAACTCAGTGATAGTAAACTCAGTAATCATAAACTCAGTGATCGTAAACGCAATGATAGTAAACTCAGTGATAGTAAACTCAGTGATCGTAAACTCAGTGATAGTAAACTCAGTGATCGTAAACTCAGTGATAGTGAACTCAGTTATAGTAAACGCAATGATAGTAAACTTAATGATAGTAAACTCAGTGATATTAAACTCAGTAATAGTGATCTCAGTGATAGTGAACTCAGTGATAGTAAACGCATTGATAGTAAACTCAATGATAGTAAACTCAGTGATAGTGAACTCAGTGATAGTAAACGCAATGATAGTAAATTCAGTGAAAGTTAATTCAGTAACAATAAACTCATTGTTAGTAAACTCAGTGATCGTAAACTCAATGATAGTAAATTCGGCGAAAGTAAACTCAGTGATGTGTTGGAAAATGTTCATTTTGTTTCATGCAGTTTTATAAGCAAATATCTTGGTTGAGATATTCAATATTTAAAAACACTTTATTTAATAACTTTATAAGTTATGATAATATGCTTATGACATACCGTGGCGTCCGTCAACAATTCACAAAATCATCTACTTCTCACAAAATACTAGTCGGAATTTCATCAAATTTTGTAGCGTCCTGATAGTGTGGGGACTTAAAATTGTACAATTGGTCGTGCTGACGACACTCCCCACAACTGGGGGCCTAAATAATAGTTACTTAAGGTTTAGTGAGGTTTTTGTTAGGTGCGACAGAAAGAATTTGTACATTCCATTTTCGAAACAAAAATGGCTTCGTGTCTCTAGTAACCATTTTGGATTCTGATAACTGTAAAAAGGTTACTAGTATAAATACATTTAGAAGTAGTTTACCATTCTTTCTGATCATCAAATCATAAAAGAAGGTTTAACAATTCAAATCTAAACCAAATGGTGTTTTTTTTTGGGTACGTAAAGCGTGATTTGCAGAATAAATTGTAGATAGAGAACGGAGTCTTCCTTCCTTATCTAGATACTTCAGATGTAAGTACACTGATATTATTACGTCAGCCCTCTGAGGTTAAAAAACAACACATATCTTACATCTATTTCATCTGTGATTTTAAACACGTCCATTTGTTGCAATGACTGCAACGGTTGTGTCCATACATTCTGTATATTTTTTGATTTAATGATGCCAATGCGTTCAATACTGCATATTCATATATTTTTATAGTTTTATTTTAACACATTTTTGTATATACGCCGCTGGTAAAGTTTTCATTATTGTATCGATAGTAATTGAACTTTTGATTATTATGTGGTAATTAAATTTTTGAACTTTTGCTTTTTTTTATTATGTGCAATATATAAAAATATGAGTTTATATGTTTTTATAAGTTTTATCAAAAGAATTACATAACAAGCGACCACCTGGTGAAGTTGAATGAAATATTCTTTTCTAATCCAGATTAATGATATGCAAGACACATAACAGGTAAAATAATATTGATATATTTATTCTAACCATTCTTTTACCGTTTCATTTTGTACAGTTACATGTTATGTTTATTCTATGTTCATTAGGAATAAAAGCTCCATTTCATAACACTGTGTATAATGTTTTACTGTCTGTAAATCTAATATTATATTTTTAAATTTCAAAAGAGTTTGTATAATAAATTGAATTATTAAGATTAACTTGAGTAAATTTGATATGTCATGGAGCTACATGTATAACACGAAAATCTGAGTGAATTCTCATCACAAATCGCCACGTATACTGTGTTATATCTCCACAACTTTCAAATTAATTCTAAAACCACGTAGGTGCTCGCCTGAGGGTTTATTTAGCCCAGTGGGCTTATCAAATCTAATATCGTCTGTGGCCCGTCCGTCCAAATTGTATTTCGTAGAAAGTGCAGAAAATACAGAAGGAATTCGTCTCAAATTTCATATGTAAACTCCCCTTGGGCCCTATGGTTAATTAATGTCATTTTGAAACCTATTCATTATCAAAATTGCCGACATGCAGCCATCTTTGATAATGATAATTGAAGTTTGATATCGCTGTTTCTTAGAAAGCAAAGAAAGGGTTTTCTCTAGATCCATTGTTTGGCACATTTTATTTTGTGATAGACAGGGAAAATATGACAGTTAGGCTGCCATGCATATTGGATTTTGATAGTTTATAGTTTATTACCCTCACGACTGCTTAGAAAATACTAAAGAGATCTTTCTCGTTGTTGCATAATTATATAGGTATTTCCATCTTGAATTATTGACAAATTTCGAAGTGTCGTGAAGTCGATTCCGTTCAAACCTTGGATAATTCATCAAACAGTCCCATTGAAATATTTTTGAAAAAAAGTAATATTTCGTGAATTTTCACAATTGCAATAAACAAGTTTTTTCTCTGAATGGTATCTTTAAAATAAGTAAGCAAGATGAGTGATTTAATTTTGTTATCCATGGAGCTTCAAATATTTAGTGTTCCTCGGACCTCACGTGGTTATAATAATAAACAAAAAACAAATTGACTCCATCTTTTCAATAAATAAGTAATGATTTTAATCTAAATAATCAGCATTATATAAAATAAAAAACGTACATGTATTTAATAGGACGGATAAGAGATTACGACATGTGTTTGGCGAGAAACAACAAACTAATATAGTTAATAGATATACCATGTCATGGCTAAAACATGTAGACATCGTGAATAATTTCACAAGAGTATCCGCACAAATGTTAAAGTTACGAAGTCAATTTTAAGGCATGATATAATAATACTATGATGTCCTTTAAATGGCGTCATCTACCACTAATATTCCTTATTTAGCGGATTTCTTTGGTTTCTCGCTACTTCCCGGTCTTTTGCCTTGTGAAGATTCTTGACGTACAACCTTTACTTGCTTCGCTTGTGGTTTCTGTTTCTTGTTTTTGCTTGTCCTGGTCGTGGGTCTGGACATACTGGATAACTTAACTGAAACACGGAACATTATATAATTACTGGTCGTGGGTCTGGACATATTGGATAACTTAACTGTAACACGGAACATTATACAATGTATAATTACTGGTCGTGGGTCTGGATATACTGGATAACTTAACCGAAACACGGAAGATTATATTAATATTGGATATTTCGTACTCACGAACCAAGAAGAACTTTAAATATTTTGTTAACTACTAAAAGTGAGCAACATTTTGATAATGACAATACTAACAAATTGTAAAATCAAAATCTAAACATTGTAAGCTTAAAATGAATTTTGGCAGTATTGCTATAAATTATGATGCACATATTTAGATTTTTGTGCAGTGAAGACTACACGCGCTGAAACCAAACAGCCAAGTTGTGATCTTCCATTAGTAATTATGAAGTGAATTATTCAGATATGTTTTTATCTGAACATTCACAAGGCTTAAAACAAGTTAACAAAGTAACAATGTATTTTCAATACGGGTTATTATCATTGTTATTATATGTTTTGTATGGCCACTGTCTTTCCCGATGTACAAGATAAAAACAAAACATACTGAGATGATATCTATATCAACTGGACGATGTTACGAAACTATTTCAATGTAAACAAATATGGGACAGTTGTCACAGAAATTTCCTTTTCATCTTCCCATTTTTGGCGAGGGTCACCTCGCCATTGTGATCGTGGTTGCAAAATTCTCTTACAGTCAATTTCCTCAATATGATTGGCCTAAAAATTGCTCGCAGATACTAGCGCTCCTAGCGGCAGTGTATGCAACAACTTTGATTTTACCGGGAATTTTAAATAGCAAATTTTGAATATGAAAGTTACTGAAATAAGCGTATCTGTAACGTTGAAATAGGAATAGTATATTACGGCTTTCATATCCTTACTATATACACTATCCAAAAGATCTTCTGTTTGAAAATTTTCACCTGAATAGATCTTCTGTTTGAAAATTTTCACCTGAATTGTTTACAAATTATCAAGACTTTACGTCCCCAAAATGGTGTTTACAATGAATGAAGACGTTTCGTCCCAAAAATGCTTCGCTCCGAAGCTGGTTCCCCCCAGACGTTTACTCCCTATTAGTGACAGTTATCCCGCAATGGAATAAAATGAAATCAATATTTCACCTCGAACATCAAAATTGATACCATAATGAATTTTGTAATTTGAATCAAATTTGTCTCGGAGCAAATACATTTCATGGCGAAATGGAGATGCATCACGGCTGTGTTATGGCACATGGCCTTACTACAATGGAAGAAAGACAACTCTAACAAAATTTTGGACAAACTTGGTCTACTGATAAAATAGCACGTGACAGACGGTGAACATTTTGTAAATGTCTAAGGTGGCGTAATCTTAAAACTAACGGCAGTTAATAAGGTATGAATATTTACCACATCCATAATTATCGATAATTTCATAAGCACATGTACAAATATCAGATTATATCTATATATACTTAAGCACGTTCAGAGATTACCACTAAACCATACTTTTAAACATTTTAGTTATTTTCACCACAGGAGCTTGACGTCCTGATCATATACATACAGCATATTAATTAAACTAGGTAATACGAAGTAAATTTTTTGGCGAATGACATAAATCATATATGGAATGTTCATATAACTGGAAGTGATATTTTTTGAACTACTAGATCGACAAAAATGTCGATTTCTTTTTCATAATTCTTCCGTAAAACGGCACTTAAAAAGCTGTTTCAATCTGTAAAAATGTAGAGAAAACTGCTTAGCAATTATCCTGAGTTATATTTAACCAACAAGCATCAGAGATTAGCAATTAAAACTTACATAAACATATTCCCGACTCTCACTTGCATTGTGTGATCACTCGAGCGGAACTAATCTCTACCACCTGGTACAGTCTTACAAATGCAATCGCACAAAAGCCCACATGATCACTGTTTTTAGTGCGATTACATCTTAGGGTGTGAACAATGTTATTTTTTTTAACTTTTTACTCAACAAAATAGACTTTACGCTTTTCATGATCAGCACCATCATTTTCTGTATAACTTATTAATTTACCATTGTACCCATGCATATGATACGTGTGTATATTTATACTTCTTTGTGCACATTATATAACAACTGTTATATTACAATAAATTTATGAAGGACAAAACTCTTACATGTAAGAACAGGAGGACTGAAGAACAGCGGGAATTAAACTTCAATAATATTTCCTCTATGTTGGTATTGCTATTTATGTTTGAAATGTTTAATTATATGATATTAGCCTTTTCAGTAATTACTCTGTTAATACATTTATTGTTTCCTTATGTTTTACAGAATGTCAGCATGCATGTATCATTTCAACTGGAAACAGTCTAGGAGAAGAATTGTGTGAACAAAAAGAAGTAATTTTCAACTGTGGAAGCTTAATATAGTAATTATTTTCGGATTGAAAATAATTACTATCACCATCTTCAAATTCCTTATTGTGAATTTAACTGTAATATGATTTAAGCATATACCTGATATTTGTTTATATTCTATGACATATACATGCTTGAAATGAAATGAATAAATAAAAGATTATTTAAATTTAAAACACAATATGACATTAGCTGTTTATATTTTTTGTCAAAAACATATTAAGCTTATCGTTCATAACACACTAATCATCACCTTCGAGACAATTTAATGAAAATCAATTAAACATTATTTGTATAACACAGGTCGTCTTATGTTTTCCCCGCCTTGACTATCAATGTTCCCTGATCACTCTGAAAGTATTGATTTTACCTTTTTTTCGGTCACCACATGAACTGCCTTTAAATCAATCACACCAATGAGACATACATTTACTGCATTCATTATAACACTGTAAGGCAATTCTGCAAGATCAGCGAACATTGTTGATTTACCTTGAATATCTACATGCACAGTATGGTACCATATGTAACAGGAGAGGAGAAAATGTAGCGGCAAGACCGGGATTCGATCCCGGGACTCTCCGAACACTAGCTGAGTGCTCTACCGACTGAACTACCTGGTCATCGATAATCGACCCAGTCCAGTCCCGCTACACTCCTCCCTCCTTTTTTGAATACATACGAGACCCTTTCAAACACCACAACCGTTGGTTATTTAGTTGGGTGCCAATTCTGTAACAGGAGAGAAGAAAATGTAGCTCTTCCGACTGAGCTACCTGATCACCGATAATCAACCCAGTCTGATCCCGCTACAAATATTTATCTGGTTATTTTATCTCCCTTCCTATTTTCAATCTACCTTTATGACTTAGAATCTTACCTGGTGGAAAAGAATATTTTGTCTTACAAATCTTGACAAATTATGCACACTGTGATTGTTGCAAGCTAAACTACGTATCCGCTAGCTGATTGCTGTTGATTGTTAATGATCTCAAACACACTAATTACTTATTGTGCCAATTTAAGTAAATATATTCTACTCTTTTCAAATATTCCTGATTACTATTCATGTGTAATATCTCAAAACATTGACATGTGCACGGAGTACGGCGGACCAGACCGCCGATGTTTTGGACATCTGCTAGATATTTCAGTTTCAGGTTACGGTGGCCAATAAAAGAAAACAAACACAATGCGGTTTTCATATGTTATTTCTTCTAAATATAACATTTTTTGTGCAAGTTGTCAAGCATTTATGGGGAATATTTTGCATTGAAATTGTCACCTTCATACATCGGTTTTGGGACTCCCTGGACATTGTTTTTCCCCATTTTTTTGATGCGCTAAATATACTGATAGTAGATTTTTTAAGCATTTTCAGCCCTAAAAAGTACCTGCGCAAATTATACCAGTTTTTACGGTATATGATATTGGAATATATCCCAAACTTTTTATCATATTATTTGCCAATAACACTGTTATGATATCAGAAATATCTGATGGTCTACAACAAATGTTACATAAATTTTAACAATATTGCGCAACATGGAAATTAGAACTTAATATCAGAAAAATATAAATTGTGATATTCTCAAGACGTAAATCGGTACAACAACACCAGTTGATGTTATGGAATACAGAATTAGATTTATAAGAATTGTTTACATATCTAGATACAGAAGATAATGTTAATGGTAGCGTTTTTAAAGAAAGGGAAAAAACCTGCTGAATAAACAATTAAATCGGTGGTTTTTTATGAGAAATAAAGGAATGTATCTCTTCCTGTTCATCTTAAACTGAAAATATTTGATTTACTTGTAATGACAGTTTTATTATACTCATCAGAGGTATGGGGATTTGAAAATAAAAAATGTAGAAAAACTCATTTGCAATTTTGTAAAACAATCCTGAAGTTAAGAAAGTGTACAAACAATTTCATGGTCTATGGTGAGCTAACAAGTTATCGGGTTTGAATTGAAGTTCGGATACAATGTATATCAATCAACTTGCTGTTTTACAAAAGAATAATTACAAAACTTGTTAAAAGTAGACCAATTGACCAATTTATTCAAAAATCACATGGTGATATTGATAAGTCTTCTAGAGGACAGACATATTCTATATTTAAGACATTTTGACATAGAAAAGTTTGCCTCTTGTCTTTCTCTGCCGCAAAACAATACTTGTTAACTGATACTGTGGTCCCAGGAACTTGATGACAATAGTCATTAAGAATGGATATTTTCATTAACATCAAATTAACAAGGAAAATGCTAAAGGTGTTATAAAATCATTTGACATATAACATCATAGGAAATATTAGAATGGGCTTCCAAGATTTTAGTATGTGTCTCTTATTTTACACCTTGGTGTCCAAGGAATCCTCAAAAGTCCAAACTGGAAGGAACACCAGCCAAATTTATTTCTTATTGTACAAAACTACAGTAGTATTGACCTTAGAAATATATTCCTCCTATCCTCGAGACCGAGCCATTTAGTACTTTCAGTACTTTGATATATATTGAATACACTTGATGAGACAAATTGTGTGTCACTGGCGTTTTGCGTTGTCTTTGACAGCATCCCTTCATGGCAATCTGTATGAAAGTGTTTGTGGAGTAGAATATTGGTAGTATTTGTGGGACCTTACCGCTCAGTTCGGGGTTGACCTCCGCCAGATTATTAAGTAGTGAGGTGTAACTGAACTTCCCGTCATTGCAACCTGAAACATATGATAAAATACATCAAACTTAACACTTGACCAATAATGAGTGACTCGGAGAACAATTGCTCTTAACCCGGACAGGGATATCTGCAATTTTACCAGTGTGAGGTTTTTTCTATCTTGGTCTCGTGTTTGACAACCAATCATACCGTTTGGGTTGAGGCATCCTGTTTCATCTCAAAGAGGATGCAAATTTTTATTTTCTTACCCCGGATAGGGATATCCACAAATTTACCGATGTGTCTATCTCGCGTTAGGGTGAATGGAAGTCGCATGAGATACTTGAACGCTCTTAACAGATGCATGGCGTTGCGACAACACTGGCATGATGTCGCGGTAAAAGAAGCATGGTAATGTAATGACGTCACAACAACGCCGACGACATTATAAGATCGCCAATCGTTGCTTGCATTGGTGAGATGCTCTTATTGACACAATATGGTATACTGAGCAAGACAAAACGAATCATTTACTCTCTTTGGGGTAAGACAGTTGATCTCAACCCTCGGGATAAAATTCTAAGTTGTTCAGCACGAGGCAAGCTTCGTACGCAAACCTCGTGTATGACAACTTGCTTTTATCCCTCTGGATGAGATTCTCCTGTCTCACCAAAAGTGCAGTGATCAATCTACATGGACTCACAGAATTTAAAAGGACCCATGAAATTTCTGGGAATGGGTATCTATAACACTGTGGGACCCATTGTTTTTACAAAAACCATTGAAAAGGACCCACGAAAAATAATCGTAGATTGAACACTGAAAGTGGATGAAATAGTCTATCAATCATTATGACATAGCCCTACACAAGCATAGATCTATATGGCTGTTAGCCTGTTAAGTGTCATATCGGTGGTATTCCGTGTGTGACTGCTGTTGTATGATCAGGATATACCTCTGACCTGTTGTCAGCTTTTAATTGAAATCTTAATGGGAAAAATTGTGTTTGTATCAATTCATACATCAGAATAGAACTTATTCAATTCACCAATTCAATAGTGGAAATCGATGTGTTCACTTGGCTAAAACATATTCAATGATATTTCCCCTCTCAATGCTGAATTTCAGTATGTATTTCTGAGTACTCCGGGTACAATCAATATTTGGTAATTGTTGTCAAATATTGATTCGAGAAACTTCAATACACAATAGATTAAATGTAATATGGTTCCGGACGGTTCCGGAAGGACCTGACGAGGGCCGCATTGCTAATATTGCAGAGCCATGCATAAACAGAATCAATTTTTCGATAAAAGGACGCCATTAAAATCTTGAGGGATAATTTGTGTATTTTTCGAAGCGACCTGATTGATTGCGAAACCTAGCTTTTATGGTAATCACGGTTGCTATTGATTTAATGCAGGACCCAATTGACTTATTATTCGTACATTAGAGTATGTGTTGTTCTTAATCACCATCTCGACTCGGACGCTGTTATTTAATGGGGATTGTGAACACGACATCTGGAGGCATTCAGTCGGCCGTAGGCACGTTTAATATTTACATAATTCAATTTTGCTTGTAAGGTGATTTTTTCGTTGGCTTATTTTTTATCATCTTATAACGTACAATATGACGCTGCCATTTGTATCGTCACTTCTAATTGGTCGATATAACGGCGTACTAATTCCGTAAAACATGTCACGAGATTAAAAAGAGTGGGATTTCGTGGCTTTTTTTCTTAGAAAAGAAATAGCATTATCTTTTAAAGAAAGTCGTCTTCATCCAAGGATTACTTATTATATAGTTGTTCAGTATTATTGCTCCATAAGATACAACATTTTGTGACCCAGAAGGTAGAATATCCCTATTCTTCATATCAACATGTGAAGAACATTTTCTTTTTATCTCATACCACGACGTTTTATCAAAGTTTTACAATGATATGATATCCCGCCATTTTGAAAAATAAAATCGATGAAAACCGCAACTACAAGTCAATTTTCCATATATATGAAAACTGCGTGTTATTTTAACGCAAATTACGTTTTTAGATCATTTGGCCTGAAGAGCTGGTAAGCTTATGTCATGGCGCATTGTTCGTCGTCCGTCCGTCAACATTTCCTTTCAATCGCTACTAGTCATAGAGCTCTAGATGTATTGTAATCAAATTTGGTCACAAAGTTCCTTGGGGAAAGGGCAACCAATTTTGTATACATTTTGGCTCTGACCCCCGGGGGCAGGAGGGGTGGGGCCCAATAGGGGGAAATAGAGGTAAATCCTTTCAATCGCTACTAGTCATAGAGTTGGATGGGGAAGGGAAACAAAATTTGTATCAATTTTGGCTCTGAACCTTTGAAGCAGAACGAGTGGAGCCCAATTGGAAAATTAGAGGTACTATGAAAATATCTAAATTCCTTCAGAAAAGAAACAATGAACCTGTCTTCAGAACATTTTTGGCATTACAAACCAGGTGAGCGAAGTTATATTGCATAAGAAGCTATGTAATACCACTAAGGTGACATGCATGTATAAACCACTATTACACACTTAGGTATGACGGAAAAAATAACAATACTTCAATCCTTATTTACTTACGTTCGACCCGTATAAGTACGTATGTCTCCCTGCCAGTCACCATTTCGTTGGCGTAGTCCTTAGGTCGGGTTGGGAGGTTCTTAACCTGTCCTTCAAGGTCAACCAGGTCAATTGTAACTGTCAAAAACAATAATTTCCAACGAATTATAAATACAATGCATACTAGTATTGAAATATATAAAGTATATCAAATTTCTTTCGCGGCTTCTAAAATTCGCTATTTTCATTTCAAAACAAGTTTGCGAAGATTAAAATTTGTGGGTTTAAACATTCAGTGTATATTCCTACCAATTTAAACGATGTTAATGTTAATTCGCAAACATAAAATTCACGAAATTTGCAAAAAGTAAATTGCACGTGAAAGAAAGTTGTTTTACAGTATACAAGGTATCATGTGATTAACCATTATGCTTTTGACAGCATAAATTTACTTTCACTTTGTTTTGTTGAAGTCTTCAGTTTTCACAATAAGGTATATTTAAAAATATATAAATAGAACATGTAAAGTGCATGTCGGATGCCACTGAAATGAACGCCTGTACTAGCTCCGCTCTTACTTATCCTTCCTAGTGTGCAGTGCATGCTCTTGAAAAAAAAACCCTGCTAAATAAGATTCGTCAAAAGAGAACGGTTAGCTGGTTACCCTTTGATCTGTATCTGTGTATTTAGCAAGCTTCTATTTGCACTAGGCTATAAGATGCACACTTGTAATGGTTAGAGAGAAGAGTGAATACAAGCTCATTTCAGAGGCATCAGGAGATTACCTTCTTATTTTCATTGATTATTGCTAGCAATGATTGCATACTAATCATAAAATATCGTTTATATGTACCAGGGTGCAAAATTTACAATACATTTAATACCTGCCTCTGCCAGGGATCGAACTCGGGACCTCTGGATTACTAGTCTGACGCTCAACCGATCGAGCTAAAGAGAAGTTCTCTCTAGCCGAGCGGTATATTGCGGCTAGTAATGACCAGGGTTACATATATGGTAACTAGTTTTTAAAGAAGTTAAAGCTACTTATTAAAATATATATTGCATTAGCACTACAATATGAGATTGAACTTATTTGTAGGCGAAAGATCCTTTAAGGCTATGGCCTCCGCCTCTGACAAAAACATTGTAATGCATAATACTTATATGTAGGAATAGTTACACAATATTTACCTGTAAAACTAAGGTCACAATATTTACCTGTAAAACTAGGGTCACAATATTTACCTGTAAAACTAGGGTCACAATATTTACCTGTAAGACTAGGGTCACAATATTTACCTGTAAAACTAGGGTCACAATATTTACATGTAAAACTAGGGTCACATTATTTACCTGTAAAACTAGGGTCACAATATTTATCTGTAAAACTAGGGTCACAATATTTACCTGTAAAACTAGGGTCACAATATTTACCTTTAAAACTAGGCTCATAATATTTACCTGTAAAACTAGGGTCACAATATTTACCTGTAAAACTAGGTCAAAATATTTACCTGTAAGACTAGGTTCACAATATTTACCTGTAAAACTAGGGTCACAATATACACCTGTAAAACTAGGGTTACAATATTTACCTGTAAAACTAGGGTCACGATATCTACCTGTAAGACTAGGGTCTCATGTTGTGATCTTACACAAGTAAATATTATGTGTATTATAACTTTTTGTCAGAGCTGGGGTCATGGCCCTTAAGATATTAACCGAGTTGCTTGATAACTTTGGTACTAAAACAAATACATAAGTTTGTGAATATTGAAATTAAGCGGAAATAGGTGAGATGGAATTTTTTATACTTACTGTCGTCTTCACAGTGACATTTTTTCCTGATCCATTCCGTCAATGTGTGACTCGTACAATACGGATTAAACAAGGCGGACTCGTCATCTGATAAAATATCAATAAGGATAACGTTTAATAAGTCTGCTTATTGTATTTGCATGTCAACTCTAATTCTGCTTATTGTATTTGCATGTCAACTCTAAGTTACACAAAACTTGGAATTTATTATTTTAATTGGATTGTAAGGATTAACTTTGAATAGATTTATGTAATATTTCTATAACACAAAAATCTCTTTATAAACCAAACATTAAAGTTGATGGAAGTCAATCTTAAATCAAAACGGTACGTAAAAACACTAAAAGTCATATCTATTTGCCTGCACACAACTAAAGTATTTGGAGTCAGAAAAACACAAACTTTATCGCCACAAATGCTATACGTGGTCAATGCTATTCATAAGTATATCATAAAATCATTTCCACACGGTTGTTTTTCTAATAGCTTGTCATTGTGTGTTGATGGAATAACTTAAAATAGATAACTTGTTGAATTCATGATCACCAAAACAGATGATTGAATGCGAACGACAATATCGTACGTGTCTTTAGACTAAAAATATAATATATTGTTCAAGCTGTTGACAATTTGTTTTTGATTTGACGATATCTTCGTTTTGGTAAAAATATTTATTGATAAATTATAAAGTCAGACTTGAAGGGAATTACAACTGCTACATAAAATAACTTGCAATTATAGATATTGCATTTACGTTAGTATTATTGATAATTTATGAGGAGACCTATATAACAGAGGTTGTGTACTCAGACACATCGCGTTGAGTGATTATAGGATAAGCTTATAATACACTTATGTACTGATCCTTTGTAGTACTTCAATCGTCTGTGAGTGAGGTTTTGAATCCTTCAACGTCGAGTTGTGGACGTTTAATATAAATGTACTGATTGCCGTTATTTATTGTATGGAACCTATACCTATGTGTACTTAATACACCTGCCTACCATAACACTGACTATCTACCTATACCGCTATCAGTTTTCAGTTTCCGTTGTTATTCGTAACAGAATGTACTGGTTTCAAAATATTCAAACTGTTACATTGATGTAAGTATAAGAAAAAATTCTTGATTCTATATAACATTCAGTAGATTTATCTGATCAAAATTCAGCTCCGGTAGAGTTTTGACATAGTTAGTTAAATAATTGTATTTATCACAATAAAATAAAACATTGCTATCAAATATACCCTGATAAACACTTGCATATCGATGATTTAGTGAAACATTAATTATGGCATAATGTTTTATTGTGAAATTCTATGTATAAATGTTTGTGTCTCAACAAATGGGGATATCGTTTATTTTTCATAATGTCTTAATTTCCGCAAAAATGATCTTTTACGAAGAAGGTTTTAAAGCCGGGACATGTTTTCTAAAAATACCATGTATTTACAGAAAAAAACCCCAAAAGGTTGCAATCAGAAGGAAGAGAGGAGGACTCAATGCAAGTTTTATTTGCTTAGTTTGTACCATGTGTATTGAATAAGATAATGAAAAAACTCTTTACATTTAGATAAAACTGTTCAATCACTTTTCCAATACAAGTACCGTGTTTATTGAATTAGATCATGAAAAACCCTTAACATTTAGAGTAAAATGTTTAAACACTTTTTGACTGTCCCAATACACCATCGTCAATGACTGCCTTATACCGCTTCTTCAAAATTTTATCTGTCGTCTAGAAATCTTTAATATTCAAACAAGTAAAAGGCGTATTCTGTATTTGCATAATACAGAGTTATCTGTCTTTGCGGGTAGGTATTGATTGTGACATCATGTGTTTGCGAGCGTAACGTCATACATTTCTGAGAAAACGACGTGAATTGCGCTCAAAAAAAATGGATACCTACCCGCAAGGGAGCTAACTCTGTAATATGCAGACGGAGTGTAAACAAAGGGAAGTAACTCTAGTGAATAAACTATGCCATCACATCAGATTACACAGTCAGATTTCTTACATCGAGATCTTACAAATGTATCATTATATAAGACAACAAAGATTAATCACATGCGAATTTTAACGTGCACATTGGAAGGAATTAACAAGTTCGTCAACACCTGATTTTAGTAATAAACAAAGATGTTTATAATTAATCATGTTTCAATACTGCCGAGATTCCTGAACTTGGCAAACGTAAATAACTATATGTATATATACAAGTGTGCTAATTAAAATATAGGATCTTACATGTGGAATTTATCAAACGAGTTCAACAATTTGATAAGGCAAGTGGCATATCAAATTATTTAACATGTTTGATAAATTTCATATTAAATAGTCACGAGTGTAAGATTCAATTTATCACATAACTTTTACTAATAAGAATATAAGCGTCTCTATATAGAACAGCAGAAATCCGACAATCATGCGACGTCATATATAGATTATGACGTCAAAACTACTTGAGACGTCATACTAGTGTTAATACACATGTGTCTTAGTTATCTATGACATGGCTGGACGGGATAGTTATGTGATAAACAATGATAATGTTATATGCATTCACCATTTCCTATTACTAAATAATATACATAACTTCAATACCAGAATAAATGGAGCATACTTAATCGTGATTCTGACATCCGGCAATCTAAGATACCTCATTGTTGTGTTGGAATTGTAATGGAGTGTTTGGGGAATTAAATACAAGTGGTTGATAATATTTATAATATAATTTGTATAATTTTACACAGATATTGTTTTACACAAATATTGCTACACAAATATTGTTTTACACAAATAGTCATTTCTAAACTGAAAATATTCAACACAGATATACCATCATCATTACGTTCAGATGTTTTTTGAAAAAAAATAATTAGGTAGCTATTGAATTTTGCGATGTTCGTCACGCCAGACTCGGATTTCAAATTACCTCCATGTATTGTTCAAGGTCAAAGTATAGGCGATGCATATATACAACGGGTTTAAAGAAGCTCTCCATTTTTAAATGCCTGGTGAATATTTATAAATTGAACTGTATTGTAATGTTTTGGCACAATTTCTATAAGATTGTGAAATGTCAAGTTTCATTATGGTTGACACACAGCAGGACTCACAGGATTGTAATTATGTACATATATTATTGAAAAATAAAATTGGATGCCATAACACAAACCCTACAATGCACGTTTGATCGGAGAAGCTGGCCTATTCTAAAGAATATTTCCATTTCTATGTAACCTTGGTCAAAAATAGATTTATATTAGTCTTCTACAAAGGGTATTTTTATTATTGACATGTGGTAGTGCCTCTGCGATAAAATAAAGTTAATACAGTTATAAGAAAAACACATTTCCCAAATAGAAATCTACACAAAGGCAGTCGGTTTCCATAAATCTACTATATACACTCCATATGCCCTCGGTATAAGATTCGATATTGGTATCTTAAAGAAATACCATAACAGGTGTTAAGAGCCGTTAACAATCGCGTTATTGACAAGGTTTACGGTTTCTGGTGTTGACATTTCATATTTTATTCCCGTTAGAAAATCAATGTAAACAGGTTTCCACTAACATAGCCGTTACTGTAGGTATGACAGCCAGTAACAGGTAGCTGTAGTATATAGTAGTTATTTCACACTCTTTGATCCTACCGCCCCCAATGCTCAATGCTTAGGGGTATTTACATATATTTATGCTATATATTATTGACAGAACGTCACAACATGTATTCATATAATATATGGGGTATTTATTCGTTGTTATGCTTGATGTTATTTGCAGAACCTCGCAATCTCTGTTTTTATATAATATATGGGATTTATACGTTGTGTTGCAAGAAGTTATTGACAGAACGTCTCATTGTGGTGATATTTAACGTATATGGCTATTTATAAACACATTTTGCTTTATGTTATTGACAGAACGTCTCATTGTGGTGATATTTAACGTATATGGCTATTTATAAACATATTTTGCTTTATGTTATTGACAGAACGTCAAACTCCTGTGTTGTAAGGATAGTTGTATGGGAGTAACATTATCGGCAGGAGGGACCTCAGGAGAATAAAATATGGAGTGAGAGTGTTTTGATATTGATGAGCTCTGATGATTCCGGTGCCGTACAGTGTAGTGTTAGATTACGAGTCGTTATTGATCAAAAGTTAGAGGGGATTGTTAAGGTAGGCAGATCAATACCAGTCAAATAGCTTTATACCTAAGGTAACATCGGGTCTAGCCATTGTCGTCATAATACACTCGCTAACTATTACGGATTTCAACGTACAACTCCTGTTTATAGTTATAACTATTACGGATTTCAACGTACAACTCCTGGTTATAGATATAACTATTATAGATTTCAATGTACAACTCCTGTTTACAGTTATGACTATAACATATTTCGTTGTACAACCCTCTTTACAGTTATAAAT
This sequence comes from Argopecten irradians irradians, assembly GCA_004382745.1. Lineage (NCBI taxonomy): Eukaryota > Metazoa > Mollusca > Bivalvia > Pectinida > Pectinidae > Argopecten > Argopecten irradians. Next base: position 1,190,570 of record SAYR01019970.1, read on the forward strand.
ATTACAGATTTGAATGTACAACTCCTGTTTACAGTTATAACTATTACAGATTTCAATGTACAACCCTCTTTACACTTATAACTATTACAGATTTCAATGTACAACTCCTGTTTATAGATATAACTTTAACAGATTTTAATATACAACTCCTGTTTTCAGTTATAACTATTACAGATTTCGTTGTACAACCCTCTTTACAGTTATAAATATTACAGATTTAAATGTACAACCCTCTTTACACTTATAACTATTACAGATTTCAATGTACAACTCCTGTTTATAGATATAACTATTACAGATTTTAATGTACAACTCATGTTTTCAGTTATAACTATTACAGATTTCGTTGTACAACCCTCTTTACAGTTATAAATATAACAGATTTAAATGTACAACTCCTGTTTATAGATATAACTTTTACAGATTTTAATGTACAACTCCTGTTTTCAGTTATAACTATTACAGATTTCGTTGTACAACCCTCTTTACAGTTATAAATATAACAGATTTAAATGTACAACCCTCTTTACACTTATAACTATTACAGATTTTAATGTACAACTCCTGTTTTCAGTTATAACTATTACAGATTTCATTGTACAACCCTCTTTACAGTTATAAATATTACAGATTTTAATGTACAACCCTCTTTACACTTATAACTATTACAGATTTCAATGTACAACTCCTGTTTATAGATATAACTATTACAGATTTCGTTGTACAACTCCTGTTTATTGATATAACTATTACAGATTTCAATAAACAACTCCTGTTTATAAATATAACTATTACAGATTTCAATAAACAACTCCTGTTTATAGATATAACTATTACAGATTTCAATGTACAACTCCTGTTTATAGATATAACTATTACAGATTTCAAAGTACAACTCCTGTTTATAGATATAACTATTACAGATTTCAATGTACAACTCCTGTTTATAGATATAACTATTACAGATTTCAATAAACAACTCCTGTTTATAAAACTAACAACGTACTAGGACTTTATCTTACAAATAAATCGGATATCTTGATGATTTAATTAGATGAATGTTAGCATTCTGGTATTTGGTCAAGTGTAGCTAGACCCTAGATCCTAGGTAGGTCCAAGGGAGACCCTAGACTAGACGTACCCCCGGTAGCCAGACCCTAGGTAGGCCTTTATCAGATCCTACGTAGACCCTTGTTAGGTAGACACTATTAATTTTAAGTCCCTACGTACTATCTGATTAACACCAGATCTTTAAAGAGTAAGCATTTTGAAAATTTGATTTTAATCATATAATCATATATGCAGCACTGCCGATTCATTTAACCGTAAAAAAGAGAGAAACACTACTGAATGAGAAGCTTCATTATTTTGACTTTGCACATGTTTGATACATGTTAAACGTCCCGTCATATTACATTTATTAATTCCTCTATGATCTGAAATAAATAGCATATGAATAAAAAATATATTTGTTAAATTATCACCCTACATGAATAAACATTTTAAATATTGCTTACTGCTTTATTACTAGGCATGATTTGTTATAATTACATATACGTATGATTAAATATCAATAAAAAAAGAAATACGTACCACCATATCGCACTACTATGAAAGTTTGATCGTCCGCGGCCGGCATGTTTGACGTTTTTTCGTACATTTGACAGGTGTTATGTATAATCACAATAAGTCAGACAGAAAGAAAGCTTTATCTCACAGAGTTTCACATCTCGAGCTAATCCAAACACTATCTGTCAGGTCCTCTGGGAAGTTCTGCTTGGAACTGAAGATACTTGAAACGCCGTGTATATAGGTGAGGAATCACATCCTTTATATTGTATGTACAGCGATACACTGCTGGCTCAACCCAATACACAGGTGTGATATCTCAGGTATTCACAGGTGTAAATCAATCAACAGGTATACCCGTATATAATTACAACGAGACTAGGATAATATCAGTAACTATCGTCTTCCTTTGTCATAAACCGATACATGTATGACAAAATACAGGTATCTTTATAAGTTTACTATTGTGTGTATATGTATGTACGTGTAACAGTACTAAGGTAAGTGAAGTGCGGGAGGTGTCGAGACATGTTATACATATTTCTATATGATTAAATCACCTCGCCAACGCCCGCTAATGGGGACAGATATAAGCTGGGATTTACCCGAGACTACTGTGTATTTACTGGACCGAACCACTGGATATAAACAATCATACAACAAAACATTAAATGTCACATCGAATCTCAACCATCTTCGATATTCAAGGGGTTACTATCACTGTCGTAATATCAATCCTCGGACCATCCTTGATATTCCAGGGGTTACTATCACTGTCGTAATATATCTACCCTAGGACCATCCTCGATATTCCAGGGGTTACTATCACTGTCGTAAAATAAATCCTTGGACCATCCTCGATATTCCAGGGGTTACTATCACTGTCGCTATATTCACCCCGGGATACTTCATAGCAAACCTGAAGGCTCTGTGTACGACCATAAATGTGAATGTAGTTTGGTCATTTGTTGTACTTGAAAATTATTGAATAACGGTACACTGTGGTTGACTTTGTGGTTAATTAATTGGGCGTTGCTGCCTCTATAATCTTCAACGGAAGTCTCTGAAGACGTGTAATTGGTGAACTGTCTTCAGGTTTGCTATCAAATAACCAGGGTTGAATATAACGACGGTAATAGTAACCCCTGGAACATCCTCGATACTCCAGGGGCTTCGATCATTTACGGTCACTACACCTCTGGACTGTCATTGTAAAATTGGAGGCAGCTCAGTGGAAAACATTTGACCAATTACAGACCAGCAAATATTTCCTTTGAAGACTAGATAGAGAGCGACGCCTATCATCAAAGCCATATCTTCAAAACGTTTGTGTAACAAATATAGGTCAGATCTGAGGTCACACACATATACGGCTCTTTTGGTGTACATCAAACGACTAAATTACCTGTTCTACTCTGTTGCCTCCAGTTTTACTAAGAGATAATACAGGTGTGTAGATATCGTAAGTGATCGGAACCCCATGAAGTATCGAGGATGGCCCTTTAATATCGAGGCTGAATTTCAACATGGAGGTCACGTAAAATACATTAACATAATAAAGAATATTTACGATACACAGGTGAAAATATTACAATATTTAAATGGTCGTGAAGAATATCAAAACATTATATCAAAATGTTAAACATTAAATTGTTTATCAAAGTATAAAAATGTCACGATGCAACAAAACAGCAAAAAGGTTTACAATTTCAATAGATCGGCTGATTTCTGACACTTCAGATTCACTCAATATTACAACATAAAAATCATTAGAATATCAAAACAACTGTCACATTTCTCTCTTGCTCTCTCTCTCTTATACAAGTGTTAAAATCATAAACCAAATTTTATATATATAGATCTGACTCGATATTTTCTTCAGAATTTTTTCAAAATAACGGAATATCATAATTGTTAAATTACTATAGAAAGGCTAAGGTTAGAGAGAAAAAAACTGTTTCATAAATGTGGATGTGAAGCCGAATAGGCGTAGATCCTACTATATCCTCGGGATTATGAAATGTTGTAAAACCCTCGACAAGCCTCAGGTTTTACAATTTTTGTGATCCCGAGGGAAGAAAAACCATATCCTTCATATCTACATATGAAAGAGTTTTATAATAAACATAAAAATGTCTCCCCGTGGATTTTCTATGCAAAAAGGATAATACCAGATAATTATGGAAAGTTCTATATTTTAATCTTTGGAAATTAAACCGCTTACAAGTAAGACAGCTTTAAATCCTCACATCTGTCCGGTATTTACCTGCTCTTTAACACTGGAAGCTGTTACGTAGAATACTGGAAACATTACGTAGAACACTTGAAGCAATTACGTAGCACACTGGAAGCAGTTACGTAGAACAATGAAAGCAGTTACGTAGAACACTGGAAGCAGTTACGTAGAACACTGGAAACATTATGTAGAACACTGGAAGCAGTTACGTAGAATACTGGAAACATTATGTAGAACACAACATTTTTGGTTGTCACAGGTTTACAAGGTAAACCGATCGCGAGACTTTGCATTCGACTGAGCCGACCTCCCAGCCGATACTGTGCCATTCTGTAGTGTCTGGTTAACTTTTCCATATTTTCAATCTGGAAAAAATGTGTTATGTCTGATATGGTAATATTTGCAAAATGAATAATAATCCAAACATGAAAATCTTCTTTAGGGATAAAATATTTGCAATAATAAGAGATAGTTTATGTTTTGTTGTGAAGTAGACAATGCGTTTGAATAGCAATGCAAATGAAGGAAAAACCGGGAGCCATCTGGTGGTTGACATAAATTTTAACATCGTTTTCGGTTCACGAACCTGGTTTGGAGCAGCACACATCAATGTATTTTAGACTACGTTTGTTGAGTATTTTGAGTAACTGGAGTTTGTTTAAAAAATACAATTTGCTTAAAATTAGGTACATTTCAACATATAGGAATGGGATATAATTGTAAAGTGTTAATAAAGAATATAAAAGAAATGGTTCGTATTGAATGCCATGCCGGTATTTTACCTTGTCAACTTCTGCATAATTAAGTTCTATTATGTCTATCTACGGCTTTCATTTAGCTATGACTTCATCTACCCTCACAAAAGCTTTGTTCCCCTAGGTCTCCTGTCTATGGCCTGTATACTTTAATTAGGTGAGTTAAGTGATCCCCTCCCTTTCTCCAGTGTAGTGATTACAGAGGGATCTGCAAATTAGTTACAAATTATTTAATTATGGACCCACCAGAGTGCCCTAACACCATATTTTATGGCAAGCCAATTGAACATTTATCGAAGGAGCAAGGTCTATCCCGCATTTAATCGAATTATATAAGATATCTTATAAAATTATATAAGATATCTTATATATATATATATATATGGTATATCTTATATCTATATAAGATATCTTATAAAATATGTAAGATATCTTATAAAATATGTAAGATATCTTATAAAGTATATAATATTTCTTATAAATTATAAAAGATATCTTATATAACATGTAAGATATCTTATATAGTATATAAAATATCTCATATAAAAATTAAATACGATATCTTATATATTTTATAAGATATCTCATATAGTATTTAAGACATCTTATTTAATTTTCTATGTAAGATATCTTAATTAATATATAAGATATCTCATATAATTGAAATCTCGTTGCTATATAAGATATCGTGGCATTTAAAACCAGAAACTAATTTCTTCCTCAAGCATCATTCGGAGCACTTCGGGACACATTTTAGAATCGTTCGCATTGACAGAGATGGCACTGAAATGGAGAATCAACCGCTGTTTGGTTGCATTAAACGATGTATTGAAAACATAGAAGTAGTTAATTCTCATCACTTTAGTTGTCAATTCGAACATGGCGACAATAAATATATTGGCTATAATGGTGACCTATCTATACATGCATACTTTTGTCTAGTTCAACCAAACGCTTGATACTGACGTAGCATGCGAAGCCAACAAGAGTCTTGCTGAACGAGTGGTAGTATACTTTACAACTCTCTATGACTTCCGGGTAGGGAGACTTCATTTCTGGGCCTTTGTTGAAATCTCGTTCCTTTATAAGATATCTTATAAAGCAACAAGATTTCAATTATAAAAGATATCTTATATATTATATAAGATATCTTATATAGATTCCTTAATTGAGATATCTTATATAGATAACTTAAATGAGATATCTTATATATAATATAATTAAAAAATATATATATGATTAAAAAAACCATATGAGATATCTCATATATTATATAAGATATCTTATATAGTATATAAGATATCTTATATTTCAATCAAGATATCTTATATATATGTAGTGAAATTAAGGATCGACTTTGCTTTTTGAATAAATGTCATGGTGGCTTGCTATAATTTTTAGACGTTTTTGGAGTCTAGATAAAAGAATTTGTAAAAATCAGACTCTACATAGTACTATATACGAGAAGGGTGGAAAGCTCACAGAGTCTAAATTTCGCTTTAGCAGCTAAATAAACCATTTCTAGCTCATAACATTTTTACTAGAATTACATGTAAGTAACGATGCAAGTGTTTAAAAAAAACTTTGGTATAACCCTCTAAAATAACATTTTCAAATTGATATAATTCAATTTCCCGGGAGAATTTATTAGATATATTTTTACTTTGTCATTCTGTTGAATAGGCGGGAAGAATACTGAAAGCCATACAGTGACAAGTAGTGACAACCTACGTCATCGGAAGTGATATCGGACACACAAAAACAGTGAAAAAACGACCACTTCAAGATGAAAATCGGCTGAAATTATGACATAAAAGTAATGCATCTTCTAAACCCATTGTCCGTCAAAACAGTGTGTTGTTACAGACTCTGTGAAACTATTAGATATCGTCAAACTAGCTCAGATAATGCAAACACCACGACACAATATTTTTCGACAGCAGGGATATCGGTCACATTTTATTTAGTAAAACGTTATAAATTATAAATAAGTCCCAAAACCGTCCCGTTTAATAATATGTATCATATATGACTGTTGAAAGAAAATATTTCATTCATTATATCTGCTAGTGGAAAAACATAGACGGTGCTTAATTAGAAATTATAAAAGTGATATCGGTCACACTTAGAACTTTAGGGGTAACGGTCACATCCAAAGTTTCGAAAACTGAATATTACAGCATTGTACATGTAGTCGTTATTTACGCAGCATGAAACTCCAGTGGATACGCCGCCAAAATACTTTTATTGAAGTTATCTAATCTTGAAAGACGACTTTTTAACCCCATCAGCAAATGGTTGGCGAGCTATAAAAATAGCCTTTCCCCTATCGCTTGTCATCCGTCCGTCTTTTGTTTCTGATATTTATCTGAAAGTACTGAAGTGGTTTCATATGTAAATCCAGTAATGCATAACATATTTCGTGATCAATCAGAAATCGAGATGGGAAACAAGAAACCTTAATTTGTTTCGATACCGCTACATGTATTTGATCTATTTTAAATTTCATGTTTAGAAAGTCATCTTTCTTGATTCTAATAGTTGGACTTGCTGCTATGGTTCAAATTCCACATGTGATGTTAGTTATGCATATTTCATTTTGGGAGCGATCCATTGACAAGATGGCCAACTAGTAGTCATCTTTGGTTTTCATATAGGAATTTATATGATGTAATAATTGTCTAGCATAAACCTAAAGAAATGAATTCAAAGATTCGGATTTCTCTGTGTCCATTCAAGGCCTGGAGTGCCGCGTATGTGAATCCTATGGTTTCGCGCCATTTGTTGACGTTATGTGACGTCATGATTCCTTGTGCTCATCTTCGCCTTGGTTGATATTTTGATTGCATTCCATAGCTTTTAATTTTCAAAGTGTTATTATTATTATTTAAAAAATAATAGAAAATGTTTAATTACTCCTGTTATGCATTTGCATTAGTTAAAGATATATTTTTTACTGGGGAAAGCAGTACCGGAACAACGCACAACCTCCCCATATGTATGAAAAAAATGGCGGCCGCAAACTGAAGTTGTCAGTGTGTAGGATTGAATTTTGAAGATTGTGTTTTTCTTGTATTTTCGTGTACCTGTTACCTTAGAAGTGCTTCGCACTTCGTGCACTTCGGGCACGAAGGGCTGCGCCCTTAATACCCATATTTCTAATAAAGTCCATTGTACGTAATATGATGTACTTAATGGACCTTTCTGGAATTTTATAAGTACTATCTCTCTCTTTACCCTTGTTGGGCATAATGCACCAATTAAAGCGCGATAGTCGACAATTTGAGGTTCATTACCATGTAGACATACAATTATCAAATATCTTGTTTGATATACAAAAATGTAGATATTTTGGTATTCATTTATGTCATAGGATTATATTTATTAATGCTCATTTTTAAGACAGATAATATTACAAAATAATAAATATTTGGCTATCTTGAAGTTATTTGACTACCACGGTGCTTTAAAGCATTCATATATATATATTTACTTTTTCACTGCAACCCCATTTTGTACACTTACCAAGCGTATTTTACATTCAGGGGTGTATGATCTGCTATCCGCTTATGTTCACGTGACGTCATAATTTTTATGCCATCTATCACAGAAAATGGCTGTTTCGTCCTTGACGATATTGATTTGTTTTCCTTATATATGCAAATATATTGGAATATTATCATATAATTGTTATCAAATGAAAATATTTGCATTAAATTGCATTCAGTTGACAATTTGGGGAGTACAACATGAAGCGTAAAGATATTGGACTCACATATCAAATTGACTGATTTGCAAATCAAATGGTAAACGTCACGATATCTCTTGGGCCTCTTGTTATCGACCGATTTTCTTTTATAATTTGTTTGCATATGATCATTTGGGCTATTGTTGTTTAAGGATTAACTTGAATAGATTTTTTATGTTATGGGGGTATAACACAAAAATCTAAGTGTACTCTAAATAAACCGCGAATTTCTCCATAACATAAAAAAAATCTATTCAAATTAATCCTTATAATTCAATTTACGAAAGATAATCTCTTCAATATTCAAAATTCATTTTGGGACTCTATTGTCTATGAAATCATTTCGCCGTCATCTCAGTCAATCAGAAGCAAACGGCGACACCACTTTTTCCTTTATAGGCTGATTAAGTAATTTTTTAAGCCAATGAAAATGCTCGTAACAAAAAAAATTGAATCATTAAGATATATTCTAAGTACCCTTTCAATCGTTATTGTGTGTTTATTTGTATAAGGCAAATTATTGATCATGAGTTGAAAATCTGTGGAGAAACTATCAGTGAACTGGAATGTAGAACTGTACAAACGTTATCAGCCAAAACCCCTCAGTAATCCTGTCTATAATGTATTCACGTATTTTTGTAGCTTATAGATCAGTATGCTTTTCCTTTTGTTTACATCGGATGCCTTTACATTTTTAAGTTTGTATCACAAAGTTCGTGTTTCAACTAAACATGACTTATGGCAGCTACCCTGTGCGGTCGCTGTAGAACATTTGTTCTTCAATCAAAAAATGGAACTGTCGTCACACAAAGCCCGCCTAGATTATCATTGGGGCACCTGTGCCCAAAGTCCACAAGTCAAGGCTGGAGTCGGCTTCCAGTGCTAAGTGAAGCGGAAAATTCAAGATGCAAAAATTGCAACACAACATTAGTCCATGAGAAAAGTATCTACGTCACAAGAAGAGGCATAATCAATTCAGATGTTCAAATCCTATACCAACACTCCTAGTCTAAGAAGACGGATGACGAAGACGACAAACCTGTTGTCTGTAACAATGGAGAACACATGGAAAACTCGGGGGGGGGAGAAAAAATAACAAACAAGAAGCCTTTGATACCATAATGAGGTAGGCCAGATCTGCTAAAATCAGGAGGCCTAGGTTAGAAAAAGTGAAAATTAAAATAATGAAGGAAAGTCGGAGAATAAAGCACAGGTGAAAATGAAAATCATGTCGAAATTAACGTATTTGATGCAAAGTTTGGATCCAATTATCAGCTATATTCTAAAGTTAAAAATATGTTTCAATACACGAGAAAGTCAGAGATGATGAACAGGAGTCATTTTGATGTTGGAGTCATAACGAATATCTTTCAGTTAGCATTCATAGACAATCGGACGACCATCAGGACAACCAGTGACTACCTTCAGATGAAAGACGTTCCTGGATGGTGACTAAAATTAAAATTGGTACTTTTCCAGGTAGAACAAATTATAATATGTGTTTGAGAATGAAAGTATTTGTATGTTATTCCTGTATTTATTTGGGAAAAAAATGTATAATAAATGCAAAAAAAAAAAGGTTTGCATTGAGGTCTGGAATATTGGAAAGAGGAAGAATAGGTTTCGTAAAGTACATTTATTTGATTTTTATTTTAAATTTTTTGATAAGCAACTTTAACTAATGATAATAGACAATGGATTGTCTGGTTTTATTTATCATATCATGTATTTTCCACCATACTAAAGATATCAATATTACTCCCAGATTGACAACGATCAGGATATTGACGTCCATCAGGATAGTGGACGAACATCAGGATAGTGGACGACCATCAGGATAGTGGACGAACCTCAGGATAGTGGACGAACATCAGGATAGTGGACGAACATCAGGATAGTGGACGAACATCAGGATAGCGACAATCATAAGGATTGTGAAATCAGGATATTGACAACCATTGGATAGCCGACACCGTCAGAATACGAAGATGACACAAGAGGATAGTGACAACGAATGGCAGCTCCAGCAATCGTGACCTTTTTAGTGACCCGTTTGCTGTTGATTTGTCTTATTGGCTGTTAACTTCAAGAGAAGGATGGTTCAGTTTGGTAACTCCTGTTGGCAACCCCAATTGGTTAGCATTTAAGGATAGTAACATCATCATTATAGTGATACCAGATCATCAAGATAGTGACAATTTAACCATTATGAGTGTGACAAACAGCAGGATAGTGACGTCCATTAGAATAGTAACAACCATCACGTAGGATCGTGACAGCCATCAGGATAGTGACAACCATCAGGTAATGGACAACCATCAGGATAGTGACAGCCATCAGAATAGTGACAACCATCAGGATAGGATAGTGGACACCATCAGGATAGTGACATCCATCAGGATAGTGACAACCATCAGGATAGTGACAACCATCAGGATAGGATAGTGACATCCATCAGGATAGTGACAACCATCAGGATAGTGACAACGCATCACGATTGTGACAACCACTTATATAGGATACCGAAAACCATACGATAGCGACAACCATGCAGGATAGGATAGTGACACCATCAGGAATGGTGACAACCAGTGAGGAATGACAACAAATGAGAGAGGAAAATACTGTACTCCTTCTCGGTGAGGAGCAGTTCAATGACCCCGAGTTCGCACTCAAAACGCAACATGGTTTGCATACTAAAATTGACTGTGACATGGATAAAGACATATATTGAAAGTGCTTGTATGCTATATATTATTTTCAATTTTCTACAGCAATCGCAGGGGTACGGTAGCAAGCCTGAGCACATCAAAACATAGTCCGCTAAACCTGCCTATAATTATTAGGTTTTTTTTTGTTTTTTTGTTTTTTGCCTTATATATTTTTAGGCAAAAAGATGTTTTTTTAAAAAGCCTAACAATATAGGCAGGTTTAGCGGACTAATCAAAACAGTTATAACGTAACAAGCCGCAATGAATATGTTTTTTTTTATTTTCACATCCTAATTGAAAGTATGAAATTAAAAAAAATCGTGTTCAATAATTTTCATAACGATAATCGATGTTTACAATCACGCAAACGCAATCGGTGATGTTATCCAATGTTTAATTCGAACTATTTATGAGCAGAGTGTGTGTCCCCATTCCTCCGCAGTACATTTTTGAATGTACCTATCTATTTGAATGTAACAAAATTAAAATTGATGTTATAAATAATTTTTTTATATTAAAGAATGATTTCTACAAAAAAAATGTGTTTGCAAAAGTCTTATATTTGGTTAAGGTTCGCGAACAATATATGATGAAACTACCACGCTCTCTTCCATCGAGATTGGTAGCTCGAGTTGTTTCCCTTTACACGTCATTGCTTCTCTAGCCTCGCATAACGAATTTATTTTTAGTTACGTTTTAAATTGTAATTTAACTAAGATCATTTTCACAAAAATACATGTTGTAATATACAAGAGAAGGTGTAAATCGGTAATTAACATTGGTTGCATCTTGTTTTGAAAACATGGTACGACGTCACAACTGCTACAGTGCATCTATAGCAATTAAGGTTTCATGTAATGGCTTTAAACAGTGATATTTTGCAAGCCTAAAACGCATTACTGTGCTGCATATTGAACAGAAACTAATTTTCATTAATTTTGGTATATACCCTGGCTAACTGTCATTCTTACTGTTGATAAGAATTTGTGAAGCTGCTTGTAAATTTCCAGTAAAATAAGAGAAAAATGTATATTCTGGAGAAGACATAGAACTCGTGTTGAATTGCATTGATGGCACCAAAATAAACATGCTATCGTGTTTCAGTACGTGACTATGCCAGGTACTCCAACAGGTTTGTTTGGCAAAATCGGACCAGCGAAATAGTGCACGGAGCCTATTGTTGTAAATGGCAAACTGGCTGCTTTAAATGGGGATCACGGACAAATATGGCATATAAGAAGACATTTTAATTGATACAAGTGCTCTTATATACACTATAAGGTACTCTGAACATGACAAGAAGAATATTTACGAAAAAAAATAGTTAAAATGTGGACTTTGAGGCTCTTTCCGGAAATTTGCATTTTTGCCCCAAACAGATTGTTTGAACTATTTTTTTCGTGAGAGTCTTCTTGTTATGTTCAGAGTACTTTGTGGTGTCTATAAAAACATTTGTATTAATTGAGATGGCTTCTTAAATGCGATAATTTTCGATCGCGCCATTTATAGCAGCCATTTGCATTTACAAACACTAGGCTCCTGCGCTATTTGCTGGTCCGATTTTGCCAAACAAACTGTTTGGAGTACTGGCA